>JASDQU010236696.1:2035-16999 GCA_032191745.1 Picea mariana
ATTTTATACCGGAAACCCTCAACCGGGAAAACCTTTCTTATTTTCATTATCTCAAATTTCACCATTCACCATACAATATATACAATGTTTTTAGGTATTCCGTAGATACCAAAACCCTAATCCCTTAATCCTAGATTAATTTACAAATCCGCTAAAAATAGCAAAAAACTGCCCAGAAGGGATCGTTAGACGCAGTTGTCGTATCTGACACGCCCACACACACACACATGCAAAGAATATAACACATACCCAACATGATTATGAATGATCTTCTTGATGGAGTGGCTCTTATATACTTGTCCTTATCTTCCTAGAGTGAATGATCACTCTGTTGCTGGGTATCATTTCTTATTTTCTTATTGTCTCTCTTGTGATGATCTTCAGGCTTGCTAATTTTCTTCCTTGGATGTTCAACCTTTTATGATTGATGACTTTTCCGATCATGTGTTTGATTTGGCCTTTTAAGAGTGCTGGTTTTTTGGTTTCTTCTCTTCTTTATTATCTAGAACCTTGGAGCTTGTACCTTCTTCAAGATTCTTCTTTTTATTTTCATAACCAAGACATGTCTGTAGATTTTAACCTTGTAGAATATTTAAATGCAAACAAATTTTCAATAAAAGAATAGAAAATATACAATGGAAAATACACACATTACACATAGATTTTTCCCCTAGAAACCCAAATCGCGAAAACCAACATATTATATATTAATTCATAGTGATACATAGTTTAGAATAAAATATACATATAGAAGCCAAAGACATCCAAAACCTTAACCCAATGAATTGGATTATTCAAAAACCCTAATTCCTTAACCAGAAATAGAAAACCATCGGAAAAAACCATGTGCCAAAAAACCTCACAACAATGGACATGAAAAACAAGGCAAAAATGCAACATGTACCTCGAGGATTGTTTTTTTCTCGGGAGCGTTTCCCTTGAACCCCCGCACAAGGGGGATATCAATCCCTTGCAACACCCAAAGGGGGGGCCTAGAGGCCCCCCCCTCAAACTCCCCTGCACACCTAATGCAATGTAGAAGAACCAATCGTGAAAATAATATAATACATACCCAACATTCTCCCACTTGTTGTTTTCTTTGCATATAGAGGGTTACAAGGTTACATAGTCAACAATCCAGGGCAACAATTCCCATGGATCCTCTACACCAAGAGAACTTCTCAGTGCTAACAGATTTTGTTAATGAATCTCCAACATTCTTCAAGGTGTCCACCTGCATTAGAAAAACTTTATTTTCTTCAACCATGTCTCTCACAAAGTGATATTGAATATCAATATGCTTTGTCTTTGAATGATAAGTCAGGTTCTTCACCAGAAAAATTGGACTCTGATTGTCACAATATATCCTCTTAGCTTTTTGTACCAACCCAATACCTGGACACAATCTTTGTAACCATACTGCTTCCTTACTTGCATGAGTGGCTACCATGTATTCAACTTTTGTAGTTGAAAGTGCCACTACATCCTGTATTTTTCTCATCCAACTAATTTCTCCTCCAAACAGGTTAAACACATACCCACTTGTAGATCTCCTATGATCCAGATCTCCAACAATCTAGATCTCCAACCTAGTCTGCATCCACAAATCCATGTATGTCCAAAACTCTGTCCAGTCCTGGTCTTCCCTGGTACCACAATCCATAGCTAAAAGTGCCACACAAATACCTGAAAACCCTTTTTACTGTTGTCCTATGCTCCTTCCCTGGTTTTTACATATGCCTGCTAAAAAATCCCACTGCATGTGCAATGTCCGGTCTAGTACATACCATTGCATACATTAAACTGCCAACTACACTCTCATATGGAGCACGAGACATGTCCTCCTCCTCTTCCTATGTCTTGGGACACTGATCCGTAGATAAATTTACACCAACAGGAATATGGACCTTGACCAATTTACATTCTTGCATATTGAACCTCTATAATATTTTCTCGACATATTTTCTATGATTTAACTAGATTTTTCTGTTTTTTCGATCTCTTTTAATTTCCATTCCCAAAATGAGATTTGAAACATCAATATCCTTCATGTCAAATTTAGAGGACAACTCAGTTTTCATATCCTGGATCATCTTCGTGTTGTTTCCTATCAACAAGATGTCATCCACATACAATACCAAATAAATCAAAGGATCACCAATTAATTTAAAATACACACAATGATCCTCTTTTCTTCTTGTGAAGCCAAGTCCCAACATTTAAGTATTAATTTTTTGATACCACACTGTTGGCCCTTGGTTATGGAAGCAAGCGAAGATCAAGGAAGAAAAGGGAGAATGCAGACTTCACGGAAGACACAATGACTATTACTGAGTTGAAGTGAGAAAAAGAGCAGAAAAGACAGAGGGAAGTAAGTCGTTGGACGAGGAGATCAGGGATGACAGATAAGAAAGAAAGAAGGATCGTGGACAACTCAGAAAGCGGAAAAATCCACCGTTGGATGCTTTGGAGCACCGCGTGAGAATGAAGGAAAGACAGGCTGGCGAAGCCCTGAAAATATGGGTCAAGTTTACCTAGGGTTTCAGCCACCTAGGGTTTTGGACACATAGGTTTCAGCCTAAGGATGTCAGTGAGCTATTGTAATGTATAAATAGAGGTCTAAAGGACCTGGGATGGGTTGGTGTTATGATTATTGTGGTTGTCTTTGTCATTGTGTGATCGAGCGAGTAGTAGTGTGTGAGAAAGTGCTGAGTATGAGGGCCTTATGGTATTGTAAGATCTTCAGCTAGGTGCGAAGATCAACCCTGCAGCTGGGTGCACAGGGAGGGGAGAGGAAGAGAGGAGAAGAAAGAAGATATTCTAGCTAAGAGCACAGACAATAACTGTATTCTTTACCTTAATATATTATAGCACAGTTATGTGGATGTAGCCCTAGAGAGTAGGTGAACCACATATATTTTGTGTTGTGTGTGACTAATATTCTGTCTCTGTCATTGATATACATTGATTGCAATACTATGTTAGATCTGATAAGTAGATGTGCAGAATATATCTAAGCTGATAAGTGATATATGAATGCTGTGTTGTTCTTGTGCTAGATCCACTTGATCTTCCCTTTGGTTGTAGACATATATGTCCTGCAACTCCCTCATAATTGCTTCGGGTGAGACTGCATCTACTTCGTAGGTGTTGCTGAAAGGGCTAGTAGTTAGGGCTTGTTGGTGCGCTCTTGGAGCTGAACCCTGGGTTTGCCCCTGTGCCAACAAATGGTTCTGTTGTCAAGAAAGGAATCTTCTTGAGGGAATGTCAAGGTGGTTTCCATCGAAGAAAAAGACTCAAAAGTGTATAGAGGACAAAGAAAAGGACATCACTGAAGCCCAGAACAAGAACCCTAATCTTAGTTCAAAGGATTGGTTGGAGAAATATATCTTTATTGATATACACAAAATTTTCTTTGGAGGAATCCATCAGGAGCTGTATGAGTGGCTAGATAGATTAGTAGATACCCAGTTTGAGATCCGATCTAAACCTCCTGTGGTTTGGACATCGAAGCTAATCAAGAAGGTCAAAAGATTTGATAACTTCGTATCACGAGTAGTAGATCACTGGTTTGACAACACCATTGGAGGGTACATCACAGAGTTTGTTGTTGATAGAGTAGAGTCATAGAACTTTAAGGGACCCAGAGGAAAATTGTTACACTTTATGAAGTTGAGACTTAAGATGTTATTGCATGAGAAGAACATCTTGAAGATACAATATATTGGTTGGATTTAGAAAGGCTAATGTTCAAGAATTTGGACAGCGACAATGACACAAAATATGGACATACGCGCAGTGGGAGAGTGTTCTAAGAAGTTCACCTTGCAAACTTGTTCAAGCATAATTATGGGAAGGAGGGTTTCTACAGTGGAGAAGAGGCAAAACTGATAGACGAGGAGCATTCAAAACTTGCTGGAACAGAGGAAGGGAAAGCTGAAGAGCTTTGCCGAGAAGAACCTGAAACCTTAGAAACTATGTAGACCATCGAATTCAGTACTGTTATCCCTCCTATTGATTCAGTAGTATTAAGAAACTAGAGTAATCCTAGTCACCAGAGTGTCCAGAGCATTGTCAATAGTATTCCACCACATATTCAGTCAGGAACCGTAGGAGGATCTATGGTAGATGAGATGAGGCTTCATCTTTAGGGGAGATGGATCTGAAGATCCTGATCAGCACTGGTTCCTATGTGAAGCCATATGGAATATTAAAAATGTCACTGACGAAGCTGTCAAAAGAACCAAGTTTAGTACCACTCTAAGGGATCGAGCACTGAGCTGGTACATGAAGCTTGTCCAAGGACTTGCACATCCTAAGCCACTGGATCAGATTAAAAATGCGCTAATTGCAGAGTTCAGGAAACCCAAGTCAGAGTCACAATGTATTATAGAGCTAAAAGAGATCAAGAAGAAGGTGGCCGAACCTGTTTGGGAATTCGATCAGAGATTCAAAACCTTAACAGACCAATTGGCTTTTCAGATCCCAGATGAACAGAACAAAGAATGGTTCATTGCTGCCCTCTTACCACATATCATAGTTCCCCTGATGCAACAGAAGATTGCTTCGCAGTCTAAGGTGCTGGAGATTKTCATGAAGTTAGAATCAACCCCTATGGGAGAATCCAACTAAGGTATGAGTCATATATTGAGTCAGCTGACTAGTTTGTCTCTGCAGGTCGAAGATATGAAGAAAGACAAGGGAAAAGATAAACRAGAAGACATTTGGTTTGTCATATGCATATTGGAAGGCCATGACAAGGAACACTATCCCCTATTCAATGAATACTTTGATTCTGGAGCTCTGATCCCTTTGAAGCAAGTCACCTTACCTTGGTGCGAGGTATGCAGAAACAAACATCGCTCTGGTGAGTGCTACTACATGCAAAAGTATGTTCAGACACATACAAATTTTTACTGTACATTCTGTAAGTCTGTAGGACATGATGATAGGGATTGTAGGTCTTACTATCTCATGCATGAAAGGTCGAGATACATATATAAGATTCAAGCCAAAGTACAAAAAGAAGGAAACACTATGCAGTATAAATCTCCTGGGAGAGGACACTTCAATCCTCGCGGTGGATTCAGAGGAAGAGGATTCAGAGGAGGAATGGATCGAGGCCAAGGAAAGATCATCTGTTATAACCATGCACAACCAGGACACCTTGCAAGGGATTGTCAAAATAGTTGTACTACTTGCAGATACTGCAACTCGTTTGACCATGTTATAAAAGATTGTCCTGTGCTGCTAGCTAAGATTCAAGAAAGATGAGGACCTCAAAAACACCCACAAGTGAATGTGATATATGATAAGCCTCACGGAGAAGACCCTAGATTTTTTGTTATAACCATAGGAGGCATTGTTACAAGAGATGATAGAATGAGCCAAGGGAAGACTACAGAATATTCAGGAATCAGGAAAGCTACAGAGAAGACACAAATGTTTGATGCAAATAAAGAAAGACAAATATTTGAGGAAGAAAAAGAGTTCAAAACTGACCAAGGCTCTTCATCAAAGACAAGACCAAAAGTGAGAGAATATGGAATGCCTTTGGCATTTGATCAGTATTCTTCACCAAAAGAAGAAAAATAGGTAAGCAAGCTCATGGAATTTTTATATACTTTTATTAAGTTGATTCAGGATGAAAGCGCCATACAAGAGTTACAAAATTTAATTAGACAATATGAGCTAGGAAAGATAGACCCCTTATTGAGTAGGGAAGTACACCAAATTGGTAAGAAGAGAAGGAAAAATAAGGAATTACATTTGAAAGGTCAAATAGGAGAGTGTGAGATAGATTATGTAGTCCTCGACTTAGGGTCAGAGGTCAATATCATGATGAAGCAAACCTAGGCACTGATGGGAAAACCAAAGTTGATCTATTCCCCTATCAGTCTTAGGATGGATAATCAACAAGCTATAAGCCATTTTGGCAGATTATAACATGTCCCTATGGACATCGACAGAGTAAGAAAGTTTGCAGATTTTGAGGTAATTGAAATAGTTGATGATAGTTGTCCTTACCCCGCACTGTTAGGAATTGATTGAGCTTTCAATAATTCCACTTCGGTTGATTTAAAGAAAATACGTATGAATTTTGGAAGAGATGGACTTAGGGTCATTTCACCTTTAGATCCAGATGAAGGTTAGCGATACACAAAACCTATCAGAGAAGAAGACCACGCATATGCACTAGACAATATATACAAGCTAACAGCCAAACAACAGGACTATATTAATCCTACAGCCGATGGGAGCCTAAGTTGGTTAAGTGAGAGCACATGTTCATTAGACTCAGAATAAGCACTGGAGAACTGACAGAATAAGATGTATGAATTATCTACAAGAAGATGTGCTAGATTAACCAGAGAAGTTCACTGGATCGGCACAACAGTAAGTAACTTACCCACCTTTGATGGTCTAAATCCTCTGGAAACCTTCTTGTCAGACTTTGAAGGGAGTGTACCAATGCAACAAATATTGTTGGTGATGGATGAGGCCTTGAGAGAAACCCCAAAAATATGGTGGGGGGCACACAAAAGTAACATTACATATTGGGTACAGTGTCGTACCTTGATGAAAGCATGGTTCTCAGCACAAGTAGAAGGCTGCAAAGTTCGCTATACAAGTCGAAGCTGTCCAAAGTACTATGTGCGGAGTTGTGAGGAAGCCTGGAGGAACATTCCTCAAGAACAATGGGTGATAAAATTCATTAATACACTGGACACGATGCCTATCAACTGGTACTTTTGTAACTACAGGGTTGTGCCTCATCACTACGGTTTGGGAAGGTATGATTCATACTTTTGTAACTACATTCCTATTTGAAATCCAATATCCTTCAGTAGACCAAGCACTACAGATTGTCAGACAAAAAGTACTTGAGGAGGCCTTTAGCCTCTCTTTAGAGCAAGAAGAGGACAAATGGACTGTGCCTCTCCATAAACTGCAAGGCTATTACAACATTAATGCAGATGAAGACGATGCTCCTAGGAAGGTGAACATCGTAGAAACAGAAGGCCAACGAGACGTAGAAGGACCAAGAATTGAGATGTCATTTATTGGACAACCAATCAAGATAAAAAAATTCAATATTGGAACAGAGGAGACACCGAAGCTCGCCAATGTCGGAGATTACTGGGATGTTGCCACCATTTACAAAATTACAGAGTTACTGCATGAATACCAGGACTTGTTTCCAACCAAGTTCACTAATATGAAGGGGATTAAAGGACCTATGGGAGAGATGAGGATCCCTCTCAAGCCAGATGTAAGACCATTCAAATAGAGAGCTTATAGATTGAACCCTAAATATAAAGAAAAAGTGAATATTGAGCTTGAAAAAATGCTGGAAGCAGGAATCATAGAACCTGTCGAAGAGTTAGAGTGGATTAGCCCCATGGTGGTACAAGACAAGAAGACATGAGATATTAGGATATGCGTAGATCTCAGGAAGCTGAATGATGTTTGTTTTCATGACCACTTCCCTACACCATTCACTGACGAAGTGTTAGATAATGTGGGAGGCTAGGAAGTATATTCTTTTAGAGATGGATTTTCAAGATACCATTAGATCCGGATTGCCAAGGAAGATCGCCATAAGACCACATTTGCAACAGAATGGGAATCCTACCAATATAAAATGATGCCATTTGGATTAAAGAATGCCCCAGCCATATTTTCTAGGGTGGTAGTCGAAGCATTCAAGGAGGTTTTGCATAAATTTATAGAAGCATATTTTCATGATTGGACTATTTTTAGTTTATTGAAGAATCATATTGAATGTCTAAGGCTAATGTTGGATAAATGCAGGCAGTGTCAAATTTCCTTGAACCTGAAGAAATGTGTTATCTTTTCACCATTTGGAGTGTTGTTAGGTCATATCATATGTAAGCAATGATTCTTGGTAGATCCATCCAAGATCGCCATTATAGTTGATCTACCCCCTCCTACATCAGTAAAATAGCTGCGCACTGCGTTGGGATACACAGGATACTACATGAAGTTCATAAAGGGATATGCTCAGATTACAATGCCCATGGAGAATCTTTTGAAGAAGGATTGTCAGTTTAGTTGGACAAAAGAATGCCAGTAGAGCTTTGACACACTGAAACAGAAAATGGTTACTGCGCCCATTTTGGTTTTCCCAGATTGGACCAAGGAGTTTCATGTGCATGTCGATGTGTCTTCCATTGCTTTAGGAGCTATGTTAGCACAGCCCGGAGAAGGAGATATTGACCACCCCTTATCCTTTTCTAGTAGGAAGATATCAATTGCAGAGGTCAACTACACCACCACCAAGCGAGAAGGGCTAGCCATGGTGTATGCGCTGCAGAAAATCTGCCACTACTTGTTGGGAGGGCACTTTAAAATGTTTACTGATCAGTTCGCACTAAAATACCTAGTAAACAAGCCAGTGTTGGGGGGAAGGATATGCGAATGGCTTCTGCTATTTCATGAATATGATTTTGAGATCATAGTAAAGCCAGGGAGAATGAACAAAGGTCTCGACCACTTGTCGATGTTGGAACATGGAGAAGAGTTGACCAGTTTGGAGGATGCACTATCAGATGCATAGCTACTGGCCATTAGAAATATCGATGACCACTTCATAGAGATAGTCTAGTTCCTATCAATAGGAATGGCACCTACTGAGTACACAATTCCTCAGAAGAAACAACTAGTAGTGCATGCTGCAGACTTCTCACTTATAGTTGGACATCTATACAAGATGAAACCTAATGAGATATTGAGAAGGTGTGTTATGGAGGCAGAACGACCACTGATCCTTGCAAAATCTCATGAAGGCATCTTAGGAGGACATTATGCAGGAAAAGAAATTGTGCAAAAGGTTCTTAGAGATGGACTTTGGTGGCCTACCTTACACAGAGATGCTAAAGACTATTCCAGAGCTTGCGATGTATGCCAAAGAGTCGGGAAAACATCCAGAAGAGATGAAATTCCATTAGCATTGCAACTGACCCTACAAGTATTCTAAAAGTGGGCCATTGACTTCGTGGGACCTATAAACCCACTAGGAAAGCGCACATGAGCAAGGTACATAATTATTGCGACAAAGTACTTGACTAGATGGGCTGAAGCAAGAGTAGTTAAGGACTGTAGTGCAACTATAGCTGTGCACTTCATATTTGATGACATTACAACCAGGTTTGGATGCCCAAATATCCTTATGAGTGATCAAGGAACACATTTCATCAATAAGACAATTGAATCCCTAACTGAAGAATTTGCAGTCCACCATCAGAAGAGCACGCCGTACCATCCATAAGCAAATGGGAAAGTTGAAGGATTCAACAAGATTTGGAAATAGCACTAACCAAGATTTGCAGTGTGAACAAAGATGATTGGGATTTAAGAGTATCAACAATATTATGGGCCTATAGAACTACTTGCAAGAAACTAACAATGCAAACCCCCTTCAAGTTGATATATGGTATTGAAGCTATTGTTCCAATGGAATATTTGGTACCAAGCCTAAGAATTGCTGCTTTTACAGATATGGACAACCTAGGCACTGTTCAAGAGAGGCTTTCACAACTGGTTGAACTAGAGGAAGATAGATTTATTGTAGGATTCCATCAGCAGGTACATAAGGAAAGAGAGAAAGCCTACCATGACATGCACATCAGGAAGAAGGCATTCAAATAAGGTGATCTACTACTGGTATATGACAGCAAGTTCATAAAACATCCTGGGAAGTTCAGAATGCATTGGCTAGGGCCATATGAGATAGCTTATGTTACAGAGGGAGGAGTTGTGCAATTGAAAACGTTGAATAGAGAATGGAAGGAAGGGTTGGTGAATGGGAGCCGGATGAAGTTGTACTATGACAACTAGCTGCCTCACATCTCTTAGTAAAAGCATGAATAAAAGGTTCTAGGTACCAGGTGAAATTGAAACTAGGTACTAGACATAGAAAAGATAGTCTGCACAAGGGAGAAAGAGGAGGCATCGAGAAGAAACTAGAGGTTTCACTACGCAGATTGGAATCGAAGAAAAACAGGAAGCTAAGATTTGAAGTGCCTTGAGACGAGTCACAGCTGAGTGTTGGGGGCTTGTTGGCCCTTGGTTATGGAAGCAAGTGAAGATCAAGGAAGAAAAGGGAGAATGCACACTTCGCGGAAGACACAATGACTGTTACTAGGTCAAAGTGAGCAAAAGAGCAGAAAAGACGGAGTGAAGTAAGTCGTTGGATGAGGAGATTGGGGATGACATATAAGAAAGAAATAAGGATCATGGAAAACTCAACAAGTGTAAAAATCCACTGTTGGATACTTTGGAGCATCGCACGAGAAGGAAGGAAAGATAGGCTAGGGAAGCCCTGAAAATACAGGTCAAGTTGACCTAGGGTTTTAGACACCTAGGGTTTTGGTATTGTAAGGTAGCTAGAGAGGTAGTGGGGGGGGCCAGAGGGCCCATAGTGATAATAGTGGAGGTCATTCAATGTAAGGTGGACTAGGTCCACTATATTATTAAATAAGGCCCACTATGGTAGTTAGATATAATAAATGGGTAATTAGATATAATAAATGTAGGAGGACTTCTTAGAAGGTTCTACTTCTAGAAGATTCTTCCTCTAGAATGTTCTTAGGTGATGGTAGCACTATATAAAGGGATTCAAGCAATGTAATGAGACATAAAGAGAAGTAGTGTATTTGGAGCGGTAGTTCAATAGGAGGATGCCCCCTCAGAGAGGCAAGTGAACAGGAGAGGATCCCTTCCATAATAGGATCCATTGTATGGTGTTTCCCTACCTCAAGAGTTTGGTAATAATAAAGTGTGGTTTCTTCTATATTGCTTTGTGGATCTATTGTGTATTCAGTATTTGTGGTGATTATATTTGTAGATCTATTCAGGTTCTTAACATCTCTGTTCACTTCAGGGGGATGCCTTTGTGGTCAAGGGTTTGGATCAGGACTGTGATAATACTTGTTACAGAGGGAGATTTGTGGTATTTATTTTGTAGGTGAAAATGAATGGTGAGCAGTTTGAAAATGGAAATCGATAAGTTTAATGAGAAAATTTTTGAGTTGTGGAAACTTAAGATGGATGATTTATTGGTGGAAAGAGATCAATGGATTGTGTGGATCCATGTATTGCACCTACAGGAACTTCAACATATGACTGGAAAAATTTGGATCAGAAGGCGAAGACAACGATCTGACTGTCTCTCAGATTCAGTATTACTGAATGTTTTAGAGGAAGCTACAACCAAAGATTTATGGGATAATTTGGGGAAGTTGTATCATTCTAAGTCCCTAGTAAATAAATTATTCCTAAGAAATAAATTATATAACCTGGGGATGAGAGATGGAGACTCAGTGGAAGATCATTTGAACGCCTTCAATATTGTGGTAAGTTAATAGTATATGTTGATATTAAAATTTCAGATGAAGTTAAATGTATCAGTTTATTTTCCTCTTTACTAGACTCGTTGGATAGTCTAGTTGTGGCCATAGGTCATAATACAACTTCCTTGAATTTTGATGAAGTGGTCTCATCCTTGTTGTTGGAGGAGATGAGACGGAAGAACATGGAATGAAAGAGCATAGATGCATTATTTAGAAGAGGACTCTCCTAGGAAAGAAATAGATCTAAGTCCTCAAGTGGGAGATCTAGGTCTAAGGGAAGATGTAAGTCTCTCGGAAAGTTTGTAAAGTTATGGYGTAGATGTAGAAAAGAAGGGAACTACAAGAAGCAGTGTAGATCCAAAGTTGAGAAAAAGAAGGGATCTGAAGAATCTCTTCCTACAGAACAAAAGACCTCCAAGGAAGAAGGAGGAGATGTGTACTTGGCATATTCAATCACACATGTAGATCATGAGGCATGGTTGGTTGACTCAGGTGCATCCTTTCATATGGCTCCCCAAAGGGAGTGGTTCTCTGAATATGAAAGGTATGATGGAGGTAATTTTTTCCTAGGTGATGACTCGATAACCAAAATCATAGGTCGAGGAAAAGTCAAGTTGAGGCTCATAGAGGGAATATTAGAACACTACCTGGTGTTCTACACATCCAAGGTTTGGCTATAAATTTGATTTTTGTAAGCAAAATGGACAATGCATGGGTAAAAAAAATATTTGAAAAGGAAACCTGCAGGGTGGTTTGAGGAGAAATGGTGTTGTTGAAGGGAGTTCGGTTTGGAACTATGTATAAGTTGCAAGGAAGCACTATTATTGATGGGTGTAATAGTTCCATTCTTCCTGATATTGGATTTGAAGAAGAAAGAACTCCTATAGTATTTGGAGAAAAGGTTATGTTATGTTGTGGCATCAAAGACTAGGGCATATCAGAGAGAAGGGTCTTCGACTACTACACGGTAAAGTTATCATTGAAGTTATGTCTAACTGCTCTCTCTATTTTGATTTCTGTGAACATTGTGTATATGGGAAGCAAAATCAGGTAAGATTCCCCTCTAGTGCAATGAGGGCAGAAGGAACTTTACAGGTAGTTCACAGTGATGTGTTTGGACCTGTGTTAGTTCCATCATTGGAAAAATATGTGTACTATGTCTCATTTATATATTATTTCTCAAGGAATACTTGGATATATTTCCTCAGGAAGAAATATGAAGTTTTTGATAGGTTTAAAGAGTTTAAGGCTCTTGTTGAGAATCAAATAGAGAAAATAATTAAGGTGTTTAGGACAGATAATGGCAAAGAGTTATGCGGGAATGAATTTGAAGAATTATGTAAGAAGTGTGGTATAGCAAGGTATAATACTACTCCATATACACCTCAACACAATGTAGTTGCAGAAAGGATGAATAGGACGTTGATGGAAAAATCAAGGTTCATGCTCAGTGGTGTCGGGTTAGGGAAATAATTCTAGGCAAAGGCAATGGGTACTGCATGTTATCTCATCAATAGATCACCCTCATTAGCACTAGATGACAAGACTCCACAAGAGGTATGTACTAGTAAGAAACCTTCTCTCACACATGTCAACGTATTTGGCTGTGAGGCCTATGTTCATGTTCCAAAGGAAAACAGGAGTAAGCTAGATAAGAAGGCTAAAAAGTGTATCTTTATTGGGTATAAATATGGTCTCAAAGGTTATAATATTTGGAACCCAAAAAATAATAAATTTTTGTATAGCCGAGATGTGGTGTTTAGAGAAATGAAGGATGTTGTTAAACAGAAAGTCCTACCAAGTAAGGAAGAACCAGAGAAAATAGATTTTGATTTAAAGGATGATGAATCAGACTCTACAGAAGAACATGAATCAAAATAAGAACATCCTCATACTCCAGTATTGAGGAAATCAATTCGAGAAAGAAGGCTACTGGAAAGGTATACTCTATCTAATTTCCATTCAATTTTGTCTTTGTCTATTATTGATGATGATTGTAGAACTGTCAGGGAGGCAGTGAATTCAGAGGATGGAAAGATCTAGAAAAAGGTAATGGATGAAGAAATGGCATCCTTGGATAAGAATGAGGCTTGGGATATAGTGGATTTATCGACTGGAAGAAATCCCATTTGCAGCAAATGGGTATTTAAAAAGAAGTTGAATGCAGATGGAAAAGTCGAGAAATACGAATCTTGGTTAGTAGAAAAGGGTTATTCCCAAGTTGAGGGAATTGATTTTGGTGATATTTTTTCTTCTTTTTCCAAGTTAAATTCTATAAGATTTATGTTATCTGGTGTTGATGCATTTTATTTTGAAGTATAATAGATGGATTTGAAGACAAAATTCTTACACGGGGATCTGGAAGAAGAAATCTATATGAAGCATCTAGAAGGATTTGTTGTGAAGGGAAAGAAGGAGCTGGTATGCAAGCTGCGAAATTCCCTATATGGTTTAAAAACATCACCAAGGATGCATGTTGGCACAAGGGCAGACCCAGAGTTTAGCTCCGAGAGCGCACCAACAAGCCCTAACTACTGGCCCTTTCGGCAACACCTGCGAAGAAGATGCAGTCTCACCCGAAGCAGTTATGAGGGGGTTGTAGGATAGAGATGTCTACAACCAAAGGGAATATCAAGTGATCTAACACAAGAACAACACAACATTCATTTATCACTTATCATCTTAGATCTATTCTGCACATCTACTTATCATATCTAACATAGTATTTCAATCACAGTATATCAATGACAGAGACAGAATATCAGTCACACACAACACAAAATATATGTGGTTCACCCCCTCTCTAGGGATACATACAAATAACTATGCTATAATATATTAAGGTAAAGCATACAGTTCTTGTCTGTGCTCTTAGCTAGAATATCTTCTTTCTTCTCCTCTCTTCCTCTCCCCTCCCTACGCACCTACCTGCAGGGTTGATCTTCGCACCCAGCTGAAGATCTTACAATACCATAAGGCTCTCATACTTAGCACTTATTTCTCACACACTACTACTCACTCGATCACACAATGACAAAGACAACCACAATAATCATAACACCAACCCATCCTAGGTCTTTTAGACCTCTATTTATACATTACAATAGCTCACCGACAACCTTAGGCCGAAACCTAAGTGTCCAAAACCCTAAATACCTGTTAAGAACCAAAGACTAAATACAAAAGCACCACAATAGAGAACCCAATATTGAATACAATCACCACACAAGATCTATGAAACCATATAAAAAACCACAACTTTATTATATCAAACCCTTGAGGTAGGGCAACACCATACAATGGATCCTATTATGGAAGGGATCCTCTACTGTTCACTTGCCTCTTCGAGGGGGCTTCCTCCTAATGAGCTTCAGCTCCAAATACAATACTTCTCTTCATGTCTCATTACATTGCTTGAATCCCTTTATATAGTGCTACCATCACCTACGAACATTCTAGAGGAAGAATCTTCTAGAAGTAGAACCTTCTAAGAAGTCCTCCTACATTTATTATATCTAATTACCCATTTATTATATCTAACTACCATAGTGGGCCTTATTTAATAATATAGTGGACCTATTCCACCTTA
>JASDQU010236700.1:4919-16999 GCA_032191745.1 Picea mariana
AGGTTTACAACTAGGGTTTGCACATGCTTTCTTCATGATATGTAAGTGATTTTCTTGCAAAACTTCTTAATTGAATGGTTGTAGGTTTAATTTCTTGCATTTGCTTATTAAATTGTTGATTTGAAACCCTAGGTAACAAGCACACAAGTAGGTCCTTGTTTCATGTCCCCTTAGAAAGAAATATTTTGGCCATTGAAGAAGAAGGATTGAGCCTAGCCTTTGCTACACTCATCTTGCTTCTTCCCTTAAGCTAGCATTGAATTTTATAGGTTGAAAAGGGGGTGACATCCTAGGCCTAGGTTATCTACACCTAGGGCCATCATCTTCTAGGGTTTGAAAGCCTTGTCTTTACAACACTTTCTCTCACCTCATCCTTTAGTTAAATTTATCATTTATGCTAGCCGTTTTGCCAAGTTGACCTAAGGAAGGAGGAAAGAGCACGAGGCCTTTCTTAAGCAACACCGGAGTGAGCCTCTTTCCCCTAGGGTTTTGATTCTAGGGCTCTGCCTTTGCAACAATTTAGAACCCTTCCCTCTTGTCTTTAAGTCTTCATCCTTTCAAAACCTTGTGCCCCTATCTTGTTTGACTCCATATACCCTAAGGCACTGATCTTTAGCCTCCAACATTGAAGTCCTAGTGTCCAAAACAACTCTCAAAACTTTGAATTTTGAAACCCTAACTAACAAACTAACCTAGATAAGGTTGACGTCACCCTTTAATAATCCATCTTGACGCAGCCATTCTTAATGATAAGCAATTGAATGATGAATTAAAGCATTTATTGAGTAAAGTGTTGGTTGGATACATTGTTGGCTTGATCATCTTGATAGTTATTAATGAATTGATCCTTTTTTCATAGCTAATTGATAAAACGTTGACCTCATTGATATCTATTGTTTTTACATTGCTTATTAATTAATAGCAGATAATCATTGAAGTAATAACCCATTTAGTTATAGCCTGCATATATACTATATTATTGTTGCCTTGTTCTAGGCAAGTGTTTTCATTTGGGCATACACTTCTTTATTGGATGATTAGCCGGACTGTCTGACCTTGGTGGTAACCTATGAGGAGGAAACTTTAAACTTGACTTTATACCTTAGCCTCTTCAAAACCCCAGGTTGTCGGGGACGTCTCCCCTGGGTTAACCTCCCTAAACAGAAAGAACCTCCCCATCGAGGTGACATTGGGTGGGGAAGGTTCCTGTTACACCAGTTTGGCCTCTATCCTTTAGCCTTTGACCTAAACTACAAACTGTGCGATAACATGCTCAACCACAGGGACGTCACTCTCAACAGATTAACTCAACTAAATCCATAGGAGTACGATCTAGAGAGCCATCTCAAGTCGACTCAAGTAAGTCCATAGGAGTCCGACAGGAGACCATCTCAAGTTGTCTCAACCATACACACGTCATCTCAACTCACTCCAGAGGAGCATGACATGAGACCACACACGTCATCTCAACTCAGTCCAGAGGAGTATGACTCACCCATCACATGGGCGTTCTCACAGATCATCTCAACTCAGTCCAGAGGAGTACGATTTGGAGAATGCCTCATGAAGCTGCAATCATCAACAGTAATGACTATAGCAATAATAACCATGGCCTTTTGTTGAAATCTCAATTCTCGACAATTAGATAGATTATTACCTTGTGTATGTCCTTGCTTGCAATCAAATTACAGCACACAAAATAAAATATACTCGCTGGAAATAAAACAGCGGAAGAAAAAATTGGAAACCAAACTTGACACAGTACACAAAAGATTTTCCCCTGTAAAATTAGCTTTTCATTCAAATAACTTTCAAGCTTACAAGGGCTCCCAAACTAGGAAAACATCCCACTGAGAATAGAAACAGAAACCTACAGCAAAATTCCTGCAACCCAACAACTCTATATTTGTTGTACAGCCCCTATATTGCATCCTGTACAATCTGAATTCTGTACACACCCTACACGATCTGTACACGCCCTGTACGACCTATACAACGCGCCCCCAACACTGGCCCTATGCATATGTACGTACCATGTTGCACCTATGTGGCGCGTATGTATGTGCCTCTGACGACTGGTCTAAAGCGTATGTACACGCCTTTCTGCACCTATCTCGCACATACGATGTTGCTTCAACTCTATACGGGCCAATCTGCGGTTGTACCTACTACTACTTTATTGCACAAATCTTTCCTTGCTACCAAATCTGTCAGTTGTTGCTTCCTTCTCCTTTGGGTTGATCAGATCTCTACGTGAAAGTCCTTCACCTTTGCTAAGATCTCCTTTAGCAAAAGTCCTTCTTTGCTCTCTCCCTATGAGTCATTGACTCCAATAGATGTCTCCAACATGTATCTGTCCCCTTCACCTAGCCTTGTGTTTATTTATAATCATGAGTTATGACTTAATCCTAATCTCCAAAATGATCAATGGTTGAGATTAGATCTCACCTCACTTGAGATCAATGGCTAAGATTAATTTAATTCACAAATGCTAATAACTTTAGCATTTAATTAAATTAAACTCAATTAATTAATAAAAGAACTTTACTTTAATAATTCCTTTAATTAAAGTAAATTACTAAGGTTGAATGCTTTGGACAACTTCCACATGTTTAGACACTTAGACCTGTGTGGAAGTACCTGTTTGATACTACAAACATCAACACCTTTTGGTTAAACCATGAAAAGATAAAGACTATGGCCTTAAACATGTCAAAGGAGGAGGCATCAGATACTATTCTAAATTAGGGTTTCTTCCTTGATGTGCTTTGAACCCTCAACCATTTTGTTCTTTTGGGATTTCTAGTGTTTGATTTTATCTCTTTTAGCACTATGTACTCCCTTCTTTTTGCAATTCTAGAGGAGATTCTTTAACACTTTTAATGTTCACTCATCTTTGTGCTTTTAATAGTCCAATTGGTCATTTATGGCCACTACTAGATATTAATAATTAATTTAAAATTAAATTAAATTGCTAGTATTGTGCTCCATACCCCACAACTCTAATGATCAATAGTTATGTATGCAGACAATTGTGTTGCTAGTAAAGGTAATGCTATTGTTGACATTCTCATAGATATTATTATTGTTTCTCTCCTATTTCTTTTAAGTTGTGTATACACATATTCTTTGTACTTTGTTTATTGTCATTAATCTAAACTACTAATCATGCACAAATCCACAGACAATGGAGGATTGGACCTTCTAGAAATAAAGTATAACAAGAAAGCTCAATTATCTTTAGCAAAAAAGTATGGTCATTAACTAAGAGGAATTTTGTCTCGTTCATCTACCTGTCTCAAAAGCACAGATAAGATCCTTCGAGTAGCCTCATGCATCTCTTGGTCACGAGTTGCAGCAAAAGAATCAACCTACAATCATTTGGAAATCAACAAGTCACCATATTTTAGCAAATTATTGAAAAACACACCATGTTTATGGAAATAGAATCGTGGAAAGAAATAGTAGAGACAAAGACATAATAACAAGTAGTTCCAAATTAATGGTATTAAACAAATTTTGACTTTTCCATCAAACTCAACCGAAATGTATCCACATGCAATTGACATCAGCTTCAACTCATTTCATTAACTAAAGCAAGGGGAAATGGTAAACAAAACTTAAAGTGCATGGTAACATGGCCAAAACATATTTAAAGTTAAATTTTTATGGTTGACTTTGTGGTTAAGAGAGCAACTAAAGCCCCTATGATAGAATCCTCTTATCCAAACACTGAGACTAACACTTATGCACCTAGAATGTGGTAGAGATATATCACCATAGTTCCACAAGAACTCGTTCTCGAGTTCCAATGTCCGAAGGAACTTTAGAATAGGTATAAAACATCCCCTTTTGGCAAGGGATGGCATTGGGAATGTTGCTAACATTCCCAACCTTGCCGATTAGTTTCCTAGTCAAAAAAGGATGGTTTCACGAACTTCTCAACATTCATGCACCCTATTGGGCCCTAACAAATTCCAAAACAACAAGATTGTTCTAGTGCCAACTAAGGCAAGAGTGGGCCCTCGTGGATCTATCTTGGTTAATAGACCCAAAAACTAATAGAAACAACAAAACAAATGAAATAAAAAAACTTCAACCTAATCCCACAACTACAAAAATGCCCCCTTGTCCCCACAATTTCATCATGTATATATCATGTATCATGTAACCTGTTATTTTGAACTTATTCTTATTTTTCTTTGCAAGATTTTGTTTTCTCATAATGGAGGGAGGGTTGTAAGAAAATGCTTGTTGCAGTGTGTAATAAGAGTCAATACCAAACCTAGTGGCTATGAGGAATGGTTTTGCAATCTTTGCGACCATCATGTTAGGAGAACCAACACCAAGGTAGTTCATCATCTTTCAAGCAAACTTGGATAAGAAATGAAGCCATGCACCTATTCATTGGAAAAAATAACCAAAGCCTTCAAGAATACCCAGAGGTAGAAAATCATCACTAAAAATTTAGATCATTGGGCATATAGACCATTTTGCTAGTTTGGGCTATATACTATTTTAGGCATTTTTCCATTTTGGACGATGTACGTGCTCGCTTCTATTAAATAATTTAATAACTTATCTTATCATTTTAGATTTTAGTTTTACTTTTTGATGTTCTAGAACCATGAATGGTCATTGGTATGTATCATGTTTAATTTTTAAAATTTCTACCTAGTTTTTTGAGAGAATATTAAATATTTTTTGGATTTTCTTTTTTCAAAATTTTAAATATCCTTTAATTGTTCGCTAGGATTTTCGGGGGAACTTCTCTTGGTGTTCTTGTGGTGATCTCTTGGTGTACTATTGGAGTGTTCTTGGTGTTCTTGTTTGATGTTCTCAATGAGGTAATATTTCTGCATTTTCTGTTCACTTTTGCTTGCATTGTTTTACTTGAAGAACCCCAAGCAAAGTATTTTCCTAGGGATAAATTTGTAGTAGTATTGCTATAAATTTATGTGAGTTATTTTTCTTTGAGTTTGCAAAGTATTTTGTAGACCATTTTGAAGATCTCACTTTCTTTCCTCATTGTGTAGCAAGGATTTACAAGTTTGCAGGTTGCCAAAACCTTGGATGAGTGGAATCCAAAGGCTTCACTAAAAATTCTAATATAATTTACAGCACTTTCCTATCTATTTTCTGCACATATTCTCCTCTAAATCTTTCTATCTAATCAATTTCTAAGTTTATATTTTTAACATAAAAATTTATGTTTTAGATACTAACAAAAGCCAACTTGTTTTGAATGATTTTTAGCATTTTCCAGTACAATTTACTTGCTGTTTTGTGCAGGTTTTCGTTAGTCTAAGGGGAGGTGCTGCCCAATTTTGGCCACAAGGAGCTCAAGAAAGCATCCAAAGGTTGTGGTGCAAAACCCTCTTCCTCCCTCTACTTTCCAAGTCATTGTAAGCAACCCAAGAGATTCTCTTGGGCTTGTATTCTCTACTCATATCATTATTTCTAAATTGTAAAGTATGTTCAAGTTTTTGCTTTGCCCACATCTTGCATGTGAGTGGCTCTTACACCTTTGCAATACCGTGTTGGCTAGGATCTAGTTGTTTTACTTTTCAAGTCTTTTTGCCCACCGTAGTCACAAAATCGGTAGGTTTTGTCCTCCATCTTGTACCATAGTTGTGAGGCTTCTTAATTTGTTTCATTTTTGTGCCCACCTCTATCCTTAAGGCAAAGTTGTGTGGCTTGTTTGTTTATTCCTTTCATTTTGAGTTATTTGTCATTGCACCCACACCTTGCATGTGAGTGGTTTTGCCACCCTTGCAAAATCGTGCTGGCTAGTCTAGATTTCTTTTATTGCAAGTAATCAAAATTTTGCCCCGTCATTTGCCCAGTATTCCCTCCCCCTGCCACTTGTGGATCTTGGGTGACAAGAAAGCCAAAGGACTGTGTGGCTAGTCTAACTAGGCACTCACTTCTATTATTGTTTGGCCACTAAAAAATGGTGACTTGTGGAGGCTAGAAGGGGTTGAAGACGGGGATGTTAGAATATAATGGGATGTGCTCGTTTTACCATTGACAATACCCTTGTCACCCAACCATAGGCCGAAGCCACCCTCCGAGCACCTTAACCTTGAGAGAGAATCACTCCGGAAGCAAACCCTAGGCTAGATAGCCAAACAAAGGGTAGCGCACCTTTCCCCAAGGATAGCGCATCAACAAGAGATGATCAGATAGTCCAAACCCTAGCCAAGAGATAGTCCAAGCATAATTGCTAGCTGCAACAGCTGCAACGGCAGCTCTCCTCCAAACCTGCGCAGAAACTGGGCAACTGCAGTGCGCACAAGTGTTGCTCTGCATTTCTGAGATTGCCTACCAGAATGTGAACTGGCCTCCTGTATTTATACTAATTCTGGCTAACTGCCTGGGCCAACTTCTCATTCTAGGTATCTGCATGTTCAGTATATATTATTATTTATGGCCGACTTCTTCTCTTGGAGGCTAATAACCTAATATAAATTATCTTCTTGAGCCGATAAGTCTTCTAGGGTTATTAGCCAACTCATTAGGGTTTCTTCTTGCTTCCCGGAGTATTCTATCCTTGTCAGGTTTACACGTGGAGGTAAATACCTCCCGCAGCTACCATAATATCAACACTCCCTCCTAGTTAGGGAGGTATTACAGGTAATGGTCTTGAGCACAAAACATACCATTCACCCGGTAGCATCAACATAGTTATATAGACTAGATCATAAGCACCATCATCATCATCAGCTGCATCATCTCTCGAAACCATACTCTATCTGAGTAATCAGACATGATGCTCACTCCACAGAGTGATACAAGAGCCATTCTTCTAATCTAGAAGAGTAGATGTTCTGAATCATTTTCTGTCTGGAAAATCTCTGTTCATCATTCATCTAGTTGATAATTATTTCCAATAAACTGCTGATAGTCTTCAAGGAAATCAGAACAAAATAGAACACAATTGTGTCTATCCATAGTAGTACATAACTACAATCCAGTGGTACACTACCACACCAAGTAACACACAAGTACTTGATCAGCAACGTATAGTCACGAACAGTGGAACACATCCACCACAGTAGTATACATCTACTGTCATACAGTCTTCATAACAATCCTCTGATATCAACCTGCACAGAAACAATGTTATGATATAAACTGAATCATCTGGGCCAATCTTTGACTCACATTTGTGAGATCTGAAACAATATCTACCCTCAGAGTAGAACAATGAGATATCTGGACTATTCTTCTCAAGCAAGGAAGAATAGTTGTCCTGTCTTCTGAACCTGGACCATTCCCCACCCTGGGCCATTCTTCCTACACTAATCAAAGTGAACCCTGGAGAGAATGTATAAACCCTAAGGAACTCCTGTCCCTGATTGCTCAGCCTGGACCATTCCCCACCCCGAGCCATTCCTCCTACACTAATCAAAGTGCACCCTGGAGAGAATGTATAAACCCTAAGGAATGCATGTCCCTGATTGCTGATCCTGGACCATTCCCCACCCTGGGCCATTCCTCCTACACTAATCAAAGTGCACCCTGGAGAGAATGTATAAACCCTAAGGAATGATTGTTCGGACCATTTCCTCTATTAACCACAAGAGGAAAAGATTGTCTTGTATCAACCTCCAAAACGAACCATTCCTCAAGTTAACCACAATGAGAAATCGTTGTCCGACGAGGCGGGCCAGTCTTCTTGAGTAACTCTCAAGAAGAGAGACTGCCCTAGACCACTCCCCATGTTAACCACAATCGGAAGTCGCTGTCTATGATACATCAGCAATCTGGACCATTTCCCATGTTAACCACCATGGGAAATCGTTGTCTGTCAGAAATCTCAATCCACTTTCCAAACTGGAAAGGAAGCTGCTCATCCTGGACCATTTTTCGAACTGAAAAATGACTGCCCATAAATCAATACATATCAGTGCTCCCTCCCAGCCTGGGAGTCATCTCTTCCTTTTTCAATAGGAAGTCATCTCCACGAGCTCCAGCTTGAGTATGCAAACTCTTTCATCTTGGATAGAAGCTTTACCAAGATGTCTGTTTATCTGCTCATCTGTGGAGATATGTATTGGAGAACCTCTTTCTCCTTTCTAAACTTCATCACGAATAATTTAATGCTTGATTTCAAATGTACTTTGTTCTGGAGCACTGGTCTTCTTTGAAGGCTTCATGTAGCTCTGATCAATAAAGTATATCATTGTTGGAACACTGGAACATATCCATGTGGCACTTCTTCTTTCATCATGAGATCTGATCTACTGAATAATCATCTTGATACAATATCTCTGTTATAGAGAATCTTCACCATGCTTTTGTCGTGCATTGGAGGTTCTCCACCAAGTTATCTTCTTCCATCTGTATACAAGGGTCTCTTTCTGGTATGCCTCAAAGTCTTGAGGTTTCTCTTCGTATGTTCTTTGTTCAATTGCTCTGGAGAACAGTCTTTCCATTCATATTGATGTAGCACTCCAACCCATGCATGATATAATGACTCATGTAGAGGTATGTCTGGTTTACCAAAACGAATAATCATAGTCTTCTCCCTCCATCTGGGAGAACCTCTAGTTCTAGATCTTGCAATGCTTTCATTCATAAGTCTTTCATACACTATTCTTCATCACAACTTTCAGTTCTGTTTGATTGCTTTCATATTAGGCTGGTAATCTTGTGATTCTCGATACAATGACTAGTTGTTCAGGCTTCTCTTCTTTCTTGGAATCTTCATGTTCTTCCTCATGTTTTTCTTTAGCTTTTGGGTCCATGGAGTTTCTTATAGATTCCATGCCCTAAAGATTCCACTTCTTTCTTTCATCATAGGATCATAGATCTAGATGGACAACCAAGGATACTTTAAGGCTTCTCTTCGAAGAAGACTTCTTCTGAGGTTGAACTAAGCATGTACTGTCTTTCATGGTTACTACCATTGATATATACTTCATCATCTTCAATGGATCATAGGATTAGCTCCCTCCTAATCCTTGCTTCATGTATGAGTGCATATAATCGGCTCCCTCCGTCTAACAGAGTCCACGCTTCTGTCTTGTTGTCTTCTACAAAAACGTCATAAGTCTTTCTCCAATTTCCTCTTGATTGTTGACTTCTTTCTGTCTTTGCTTCTTCTAAGTCTCTTCATGATTTATTCGGCTTATCTTGCAATAGTTTCCACATGATTTGCTTGATGTATTTCATTCTTTCATGTATTATCCAATGATATCAATCCTTATCTTGTTGTTCTTCCATCGGTATAGTTCTTCTTGAAACACGTTATCTTCCAAGAGATAGATATACAAGATATGTATAGAGACGATGCAAACAAGATAAGTACAAGGAATAAGAAGAGTACTGTTACCTTCAGAAGAAGAAGTATCTTTCATCCTGCTTAGTCTTCTTTGTAGGTTCCTTTTCTTCGGCAACTGATGCTTCGTGTTTCTCCTTCCTTTTCTTTAGCTCGAGACAATGATTCTTGTAGTGGCCATACTTTCGACAGTTGAAGCATTGTAGTTCTAAAATGTCTTTCTCTTGATTTGGCTTCCTCCTTGAACCAAACTTCCTTTTGTTCCTGAAATTCTTGAATCTTGTTGTGAAGGCTTGATCATCGTACTTCTTTTGGGGTTTCTCTTTTGCACTAATCCTTGATTCTTCTTGAGCACAGCAAGTCCAAAGTTCTTCAAATGTTGGATACTCCTTCCTTGTGTTCATGCTTGCGGCAAATGCATCCCACGTCTTGGGAAGACCATTGAGTACTATGTTTACCAATTCCCTCTCTAAGATGATCTCTTCAATAGCTTGTAGTTGATCTCTTAACAGAGAGATTCTCACAAAATATGATGTTATGATGTCCTCATCATTCATCTTCATGTCACGAAGCTCATTCTTCAAACTCATAACTTGTCCAATGTTTCTGACCGAGAAGAGATTTGTTAGGGCATCGTACATCTTCTTCGATGAGTCAAGATGGGAGATGTAGGGTATCAAGTGGTCTTTTATAGATTCCACTATGATACTCATAGCATTGATGTCAGTGTCTTTGAACTTCTTCGTAGTTGCAACATTCTGCGGTTCCTTCTCTATCCCTTCTTCAAACTCTGGTTTCACGATCTTTCCTTTCACGATATCCAACACTTTATTCTTGGCAAGGATGAGATCAATCCTTGTCTTCCACGCTCTGAAGTTAGAAGCTCCATCTAACTTGTTCTCTGACTTTATAGAGTAAGTCATGGCTTCTTTGACTTGGTCAACCCTAGATTTGACCAAAAGCTCAAACTTCACGTCTTGGCTTTCTGAGAGTACCAGGAGATGCGCTAGGCTAGGGCGCACTGATCTATCCAGAGACTAGGTCAATCCCTTCATTTAAGGTGCCTCAACAAGAGGATTAGGGTTTCTGCACCTGCTAGTAACCCTAGCGGCAATGCTATGGTGACTGCTCCTGCTAGAAACCCTAGCGGCAGTTCTTCAACAATCTTAATATCCTTACGACTATGTTTCCTTCCATCGGTTAGACTGAATGAAGGAGGTTTGGGCCCATAACCTGTTAGAATATAATGGGATGTGCTCGTTTTACCATTGACAATACCCTTGTCACCCAACCATAGGCCGAAGCCACCCTCCGAGCACCTTAACTTTGAGAGAGAATCACTCTGAAAGCAAACCCTAGGCTAGATAGCCAAACAAAGGGTAGCGCACCTTTCCCCAAGGATAGCGCATCAACAAGAGCTGATCAGATAGTCCAAACCCTAGCCAAGAGATAGTCCAAGCATAACTGCTAGCTGCAGCAGCTGCAACGACAGCTCTCCTCCAAACCTACGCAGAAACTGGGCAACTGCAATGCGCACAAGTGTTGCTCTGCAATTCTGAGACTGCCTACCAAAATGAGAACTGGCCTCCTGTATTTATACTAATTCTAGCTAACTGCCTGGGCCGACTTCTCATTCTGGGTATCTGTCTGTTCAGTATATATTATTATTTATGGCCGACTTCTTCTCTTGGAGGCTAATAACCTAATATAAATTATCTTCTTCAGTTGACAAGTCTTCTAGGGTTATTAGCCAACTCATTAGGGTTTCTTCTTGCTTCCCAAAGTATTCTATCCTTGTCAAGTTTACACGTGGAGGTAAATATCTCCCGCAGCTACCATAATATCAACAGGGGACAGTTTCACAGTACTAAGTGTCCTCCTTGTTGAGTGCCCAACACCTTGGATCTGACGTGTGGAGCTGGGGGAGAACCTTGTTGTCTCTTGTTGAACACCCAACATTTCCTCTTGGTTAAGGGATATGGACTTGGGGTAGTCACATAGCTTAGGTTTGCTACAATTCACATCTAATCCCCTTAAGTTCAAGAAAGACCTAAAATCAACTAAAATCAACCTACTCACTTTACACAACATTTACATTTCAAGTTTTGATATTTCCTTTTAAGCATGTTATTTCAAGCACTTTTACATTTCATTTCTTTCAGCAAATTCTTTACTTGTGAATATTTACATTTATCAAAGCATTCTTTAATCTTTGTTGCAAGTATTCTTTATTCCTTTGAAAATTAATTGTTTTAAGTTTAAGGTTATTATTCAATTCATTGTGTAGATATTTCATAAGTTTGTTTCATTCTTGTAGAGTTATATTTCTTTTGTATATATTGGAATATGTGGAATTTGATAATCTTTAGGCACTGGTCTAATTGTTATTTTATAAAATAAAGGTTTGTTTGTCATTGAAAGAACTGCATATTGCATTGTTGCTTTTCATTGTGTTGGGTCTCCATAATCCTTAACTTAATTAACTCTTAGAACTTTAATAAAACCTTCACATAGTTCAATAGGGTCTACCCCCCTTGGGTTCCCTAGGAGTGAGGCTAGACGGAAGGAGTCTAATTTGATCATGTGTTGTAAAAATCGCCGATAAATCGTCAAAATCGCGATTCTTTCATGAAAACGATTTTTATGAAAAAATCGCCCAAAAAATTGGGCCGATTTTTTGGCGATTTTTTGGAAAAAATCGCGATTTTTTAGAAAAAATCGCCAAAAAATCGCGGGTCATTGGCAAAAAATCGTCTGTCTTAAAAAATTTAGAAAACCGCAAGGGGGGGGGGGG
>JASDQU010236704.1:4570-16799 GCA_032191745.1 Picea mariana
TCAAATTCGAAGCATGTCTGACCGTTGATATGGATGGGCCATTTCACAAGTTCAAGTATCAGGATATTTGGAATCGAGTGGAGTGAAGATTCTAGAAATGAGAAGTCCTAAAATTTCACAAAAAAGAAGCCCCAGGTCATGACCCGAGGTCGCATGAAGCGATGGAGAGGAGCCACTCTAGAAGCCGAGGGAACCCGTATTTTCACAGGGGAATATCTACGTGGTCTCAAGGCACCAAAATTGACTTAAAAGATTCGTGAATGTCTCCTGGAGCATTCATGGGTGTCAGGCTCCATCCCAATCCCAATGAAAGTGGTTAATGAAAATGGGGGAGGTTTTTGAAACCTCGTCTCACCCCATAAATGGAAAGCATGGAAAGATGACTGTGTAGGAAGACTGTCAGCCAAGAGTTCCCCTGTCAACGAATTCTTCTATAAAGCCCATACTAATCTGAGATCGCATCTGACAGAAGAATGCAAGTGCAGACTCACAGAAGAAGATGCGGATGCAAAGTTTTGAATGTAATAGCCAGTTCACATCTCTCATGGTGGCGAATTGTTCTAAGTATAAATATTCGGTTTTGATATTTTGTTATTGTCGATGGTTGAGCTAAGCTCCCATATTGTAAAGTTTTAATGAAGCCTTTGGTTCTCTGGTTATGTGTTGCCATTTCAGACTTCTTGTTTAATGACAGTCAACTTTCTTGCTCCATCTCTTTTGCATCTGATATTGAAGACTCGGGCATGGGTGATCCAGTCGAGTTGTTGTGACTAAATTGTAATGTATGTTTGACTACAATATTATTATGACGTTTTCAGTTTCTGGAGGTTTTGGGTTTAAGAGGATCTTGTATTAGAATATTTTCCTCCTTAGGCTGTTGGAAGACCCGATGTCCATAGAAGACCTCTACATTTCCTCACCAGTTCTTCCCCCTACTCACCCTTTACTACAACTGATTGACTAAAGTTAAATCAAGACCTCACTTTCTCATGAATTGTGTGGTCTGGACTTCTGAGTTAAAGCGATATTTTCTTGAGTCTTCATCCATTTCACCCCATTTAATTTATTCATTGTGACATACAAACTGATGGGTACTGTGCTTACCTCTGTTGCAATCCAGAGGTGACTTCTAGTGTTAACACCTCCAAAGTGGCCTCTTGATGAAGATGTGCTTGTTGTTATAGGAAGGCGTTGAAGGATGTGAGAAAAATTCTCCATCATTTCATCCCTCTATCGTGCGAGAGCTTGTTCAAGCAACATGTTAATAGAATCTTCTTCTATGTCATTTTTCTTTTCTTCTGCCATGGAGGGTTTCTTGGACATGCGAGAGTGATTTTCCTCAAGAGAGACAAGATCGAGACCCAAATTGCTATACTCGGACCTTGTTGGGGACATGCACTAAAAAATGATTAAGAGAAACCTTCTTTGATACCATTGATCCAGATTATTTTCAGAACAAAATGAAAGCATAGATATTACAGTGAAATACACATAAATATTGTCAGAAACAGAAAAATACAACAATACATGATTTATATTAATGAAATAAATGTACAGAGACTGTAAAAAAAATGAGTGAAAGACTTGCTTGAATGGTGGTAGCTTTATCTATGAGAAGATATGTGATGGATACACTCTTTCTGATCCAGGTGGATATTGGTGGCCACCTACCTATTCCAATTGGATCCTCTTGACAATTTTTAGTTCAACATGTTTCTCTGTAATGATGACATTTCTTTGTAATTGTGGGTTCTATGCTTTCGGGGCTATCCTAAATCCATAGAAAACATCTAGGTGGATATTGGTGGCCACCCACCTATTCCAACTGGCTTATTTTGGTAATTTTCATGTTAGTACATCTTTATGTACTTCCAGGTTCGTTTTGGGGCCCTAAACAATGTTTTTTTTTGGCTTTCCATGGTTAAACTATAGACGAAGTCAAAGTTTTATGGCATAATGTGTAGTTCCCTAAAATAACTTTACAACTGGCTATCACACATGTAAAACGAAGGCCGTATGCATAAGTTACGACCCCCATAAGTTGAGGTACCAACTTACCCATCGGGGCCCACATAAATTTTGGCGTTTCATATCCTAGGGTTAGGTTTTTGGATGTCTAAGGTTTTGGCATTCATGAGTAATATTAAAAATGCCTCTAGCACCTCATTGTAATCATTCTGCTTAGACGGATTTGCGTAGCAGCCACATCTCTTCTCAGAGATAACTACCACCATTCGAGTAAGTTGTTTTAAGTTCTGTAGTTTTATAGTTTCAACCTATTTTATTTATTCAATAGAAGTTATTGTTCACTGGATATATGTTGTTGTTCTTCGTATCTATGTGTTATTGTATTCAATATTTTATTCATTTCGTTCTGCTCATAAATCCAGATCAGTGGCATCAGAGAAATCTACTCTTCATTTATATTTTCTTCATGCATGTCCCCAATAATATCTGGGTACAAGAAGTTGGGACTCAAACCAATCGATCCTTTGCAAGATAAACCATGACAAGCCTGACAAAAACTCATGGGGGAAATGAATAAATATGATGGAGCAGGATATCCTTTTAAATTGTTGCTCGAGGAAGTCCTTGTGCAAAAACGAATGAAATGATGGACAACTTTGCACAGATCCTTCGACGTCTGCCAACAAGAGAGACATATTCATCAATAGGCCATGCAACCCTCTTCAAGGTACAAGTAAATTTTGATATTCCATTATTTGAAGGGCTGATAGATGTGGATGTTGTAGATAAATGGCTAAATTTGCTCGGAGGTATTTTTTCAGTCCATAATTTTTTCGATGGGGAAAATATTATTTTTGCACTCTTGAAGTCCGTCCCCCATGTTAAGGACTGGTGGGATACTTACTCTGAGCAAAGGACCATGGATGAATATGAAATATTTGTGGTATCCCCCACATGGGATTCCTTTAAATATTCCATTAAACAATAATACTACCCTAATTGAAGCTACGAGGACCAGTATACAAGATGGACCATGCTGTGTCAGGAAAGGGACCAGACAGTACCAGATTTCACTAATACTTTCCATACAATGTGCACCAAATTGGGTAATAAACACTTTGAATGACATTTGGTGCTCAAATACCATGGTTTTCTGCATATATACATTCAAACATAAATGGATTTTTTGGACATCGCATCATTAGGTGCGGCTTATAGATATGTTGTCAAGATCGAGCATAAATTTAAGTAGAAGATGAGAGAATTTGAATCTGCAAACTCATCACAACTGAAGCAAGGAAAAGGAGACCCCAACCCACACAACAAGGAGTAGAGAAAATATGGCCACTCTCAGGACAACCAGTCCAAGACGAAACCCAAGAAGGGTAATGAGAAGTCGAATAAGGACATGGGAAAGTGGTGTGAATGCCATAAAATCCCTTGGAACAACACCGAAGAATGTCTCTCCAAGTAGTCACTAGTGGTCGAACTGAAAGATTCTGATTTAGAGGTATATTTTGACTCTAAATCAAATCCAAAAGGAGGGAATCATATTGTAGATGTCGAACCTAGTGCCATTGTCACTACCACCAAATTCCATCCAAACGAACCAGAAAAACCAAAGGAAGGGGAACACCTCTTTCACTCATAGATGTGGGTAAAGGGGGCTCCTCTTCATCTCATTGTCGATAGCGACAGCTAGAAGAACCTAATATCAATAGAGGTCATCAAGTAGTTGTAATTATCGATGACAACGCACCCACAACTCTACACCATTGGCTGGCTTCACCAAGGAAGAGATCTCCGCGTTAGCCAACAATGCCATCTTCCCTATGACGTCAAACCCTTCAAAGATGAGGTATTGTGTGATATTTCTCCCCTTGAATTTTGTGATGTTCATTTAGGATATGCATATTTGTGGAAGCGACATGTTGTGAACAATTCTAGACACCGCAATGTTATTATTACTTTTAGTAGACAATTGTACAGGATACCATAGGTAACACCGCCCATCGCTATTTATTTAATCTCTAATAAGAAATGTAGTAAGATCATTTCATAGAACGGGATGTTCATCTTATTTGTGATTCGTGCTCACAGTAAACAAAAGGTCATTGCCACATCTGTGACCTCTATACAGAGTCTCTCTTTGCAGAAGAAGCATATGGACATGATTGTGGAAGAGTACAGAGACATCTTCTCCTCACCCATTGGGGTACTGACACACTGCCAATTCAAGCATCCAATTGATCTAACCGTCAATGAACCTCTTCCTAATGGACCAATCTATCATCACTCACTCATGGAAAATGATGAAATCAAGAATCATATCCAAGAGTTGCTTCAAAAGGAGCACATCATACCTAGCTCCTCCCCTTGTGGAATCTTGATTGTATTGGTGCATAAAAAATATGGGACCTGACAGCTCTACATTGATTACAAAGAATTAAACAAAATCACAGTCAGGAACCGATACCCAATTCCCGAATTGATGACCTTCTTGACCAACTCAAGGGGGAAAATTTCTTCAACAAGGTTTACCTAAAGTTTGGATACCACCAGGTTCACATCGAACCAATTGATGTATGGAAGACACCTTTCAAATCTAAATAAGGTCTCCTCGAATGGCTGGTCAAGCCCTTTGGCTTAAAAAATGCACCAACAACTTACATGAGGTTGATGGATGATGTATTCAGACCCCTCACCAACTCTTTTGTGGTGGTATATCTTGATGACATCCTCATCTTCAAAATAACTTTTGAGGAGCACATGCAACATATTCAACAAGTTTTGAGTAGTCTGCGGTAGCATAAGCTATATGCAAACTTGGAAAAATGATCCTTTGGCATGAATAGGTCCAATACTTGGGCTACGTTGTTGATGAGCATGGGTTAAGTTAGCTCCTATAAAGTTTGAGCACTTTGAGTCTTTGAAAATTATTGATTTTTTTTAAATTGCTAAATTTTTCTTAGTCATCAAGCATTATAAGTCTCTCAAATCATTTATTTTTACCAAGGTTTGGTCATGTCAATTGTATTGAAGAATTTACTAAGTGGTCATCTAGGGTCATGTAGCCAAAGTTTTCATTTATCCTAGCTCAAGTTATCCTAAGACTAAAAGTAGGTCCTACACTTAACAAATGTCATCATTAGTCTTAAATCACACCTCATTTACTATTGTGAGTCATTATGAGGTTGTCTAGTCGAAATTGCCCATTTCACGGGTTTTTAGCATGGACAATGTTTTGTATAATCACTGCATTGACAAATCATAGTCAGTTTGTAGCACAAGTCTCATGTTCTCCATTTGGCACATTGCAAACATCTGTACATGTTATGTTTTATGATGGCATGGCATTTAATCGATGATATCACTTAAGGAGACATATTTAAATCTTGGAGGACGTCATCAACACCTCAAATTTCCCTCCAAGCCTTAGCCAAAATATATAAACACAAGCTTATAATCTTCTGAAATATCAATATCACATAGGAGGAGGAAGTACATGTTGTATTATGATTGTCTATTTTCAGAAATTTTCTCTCGGATTGAAGAACAAGGGTATTTTGTCTTCTTTCCTATTACAAGTGATGGTTTTGGTTCTAATAGAGTAAAAGGCATGTAATTAAGGTGTCCTTATGGGGATACAAGTTCAGAATTTCTACAAAAGTATATTCTGCCATATGAAGATCTCAACAATCTCTCAATCTACAGAATTTACATTCACTGCATACTCTCTTTTTGCAGCTAGGGTTGATTGGTCAATGTGAGTTAAGGGTGGAAATGATTATGGTAAAAAAATTGCAGGGGTTATTTTCAAGGTTTAAAGGCATCAGGCTTATGTATAGCAGCTTCAGGAACACTGTGTTTTTCCCAAAGCATTTGAAGTTTTATACCTAGCCATAAACCGAAATTTCATACAAAGAGGTATAACAAGGTTTAAAATATGAGATTGGGTTTTTCCTCAACATATTGGATGATGTATTATGTTATACTAGACCTAATGAAACCCATACAAACTTTAGATTACAAATTTAAAGGAATTTGGATGCATTTGTGTGAAAACAGACACCTACAAGAGTTTGTTGCGCAAACTTCTTTTTTTACACTATCTGCGCTGCAAACTCGTCTGTTTTCAATGTGGAGGAGATTTGGTCAATTTTGACTTCTTCTTCAGCATTTTCAGTGATGAATCATACTAAATCTAGTGATGACATTTCAACCAAGCCTTTTTCTCCTCCAGGATGGCTTGTGTGGCATTTGAAGACTCAAAGTTTGAAAGGGATTGTTATCCCTTGATTTTAGGATCTCAAATCATATTTTTGTAATAGACTAGGTTTTGATTTTTCCAAATGGTTTTCAGATCTATATTTTGGGATCCTCAATAGAAATATAATAAGGCAATTTTAGGGTCGAATTCTTGGTGGAGGATATCAAGGAGACAAGCCATTACTTTGAACTATTTTTTAGTAAGAAGAAACAGGAAAATCTGCATTTTCCTGTTTTAGTCATTTTTTTTGGAGATATATTCCGATGATCTGAAAAGGTAGCTTTGGAACGTGAGAGAGTTTTTTCACAAGAACGAGATCCTCTTCAAAAAATTCTCTCAGTTTTCCAACAAATTTTCGTATTCAAGAGATATAGGTGAATCGTTGAGCAACATTTTCCAGAAATTTGACAGTTTGTATTTTCCATCCACCTCATAAATTCGAATTTGACTTGGATATCTAAATATAGGTAAAGAGGTTATTGTTGGATTACTGAGAGGGGGGGTGAATTAGTAATAGAGCAATCTAATCCTTTTTAACCATATAATCCAAGTGTTATATCAATGAAGAATTATCATCCAATAAATGCAGAGTAAATAAGCAATGAATAAATGAACAAAGACACACATACATAGTACACCAGTGTTTTACGTGGAAACCCAAATCGCAAGAAAACCACAAAATGCTTTTTCTTATATGTCTTGAAGAATTGCATTCATCGGAAGCACCAACTTCCTTTGTTTTCCAACTGCAACTAGAAGGTGGCTCCAACCCCCTAGTTTCTTAGGCTACAACTTGAGGGAAGCTCTAACTCCCCAATTCTCTGACTAAACCCAGAAGGAGGCTACAACCCCCTATTTTCTCCGGCTACAACCGGAAGGTGGCTACAACCACCTGTCCTTGCCCCGTCCTGCCACCCTGAAGTAGAAGTACAATGATGGAACCATTGTCAACATGTCACTATGAGATATACCATTGTAAACCTGTACCAATAAATCTGAACCATGCATCAACCATGCATCAACCTGTACCTCAACCTGTAATCAACCTGTACCATAAACAAGTGCATCAACCATGCCCCAACCTATACCAAATAAACTGTAATCAACCTGTACCATAAACAAGTGCATCCAACCATGTACCAAGCATGTACCAATCATGTTTCAACTACTCATCAACTATGAGTCATCAATATGTACCAACATCATCAACTATACACCTCATGTATGTGCCAACTCATCAACTACTTGTCTCAACCATGTACTCAACATGTAACTCAACCAAAATCCATCATCAATTTCATCATCGAAATCTGATTTGTAGATCTATAATAGACCTGGTGTATATGATCACATTCCTACAAACCTTCCTTAACTTCAACAACAAAAGACTAGCATTTTCATCAAATTTTTCTTTAGTCTCACATGCCTAGTTTTGGATTAGTCAACAACCCTAACTTTAAGTAATCATAACTTTGTACCTGTAATGTATAAAGATATGAAACTGATACACAATGTTATTTAGTGTTTTTTATGCAATTCCTCCAGGTGTCACTACTTGGAACCTCTCATAAAAGGAGTTATAGCAAAAATGGCATACCTTGCTTAATTCTGTCTTATTCTAGAGAGCGACCTTGTAGAGAGTGCCTGGCATGGAATATTTGTTGAATTGATCTAAAACTATTACACAGCATACTAAAGACTATACCCTAACCAACAGATTTAGTTTCACTTTATTTGGATATGTTATTAATAAGTTATGACGTTTTTACCCGAAACACCTGCTTTTGACTAGTTTCAGGACTAGCCACAAACCCTATTTTCCACGGAGTGTAACTCCAAAAATACAATGACCCACAAGCTGAATTTTTTACCACATATACTTGGATATGTTTTCTCAATGGAATAGAAATTTCACAGTCTGAATCATTATAGAAAAAACGTTATAGCGAAAATGGTGAGATGACCTGTAAATAACATACCTTAGAAAACACCATCAAAAGAATTTATCCTTCCTTGCATTTCGGCCTTCTTTTCTTCACCTTCCCTCATAATTCCAGCTTAGATATCCCTAGTTACCTCAGAAACCTATAGATATTCAATATTCTCAAGTGTGATTAAAATGAGAGAGCCTTTCCTCTTATTTATACTCTCCAAGTAGCTTCCTTAAAAACATCTTCTAGGTCACTTGGCCCCCACTTTGCTTATTTTAGGGTTAACCCACTTCTAATTTCTCCATTAAATTTATTATTAAAATAATTTATTTTGTATTCACTTTGAATTATAAGACACTCATTACTTCACTTTATTATTTACCTTTTAAAATCTCTTAAACCACTTTGACTACTTTGACCTTTTGGGGCTTCTAGATGACATATGAGGGTCCACCAACTTCGTAAGGCCATAACTCTCAAACCATGAGGAGTTATGTGAAGTTCCACATACCACCAGAAATGGAATGACATGTACTATCAATATAGAATAGTATTATCTGAAAATATATCATAACTCATACCGTTATCCATCAAACAAACTTGGGTCCATTACCCAAACCCGGGGTCTCCAACTTCTCATGGCCATAACTCTCTAACTGTGAGGAGTTATGTGATGTTCCACATACCACCGGAAATGGAATGACAATAACTATCCATATAGGATATTTTACTTGAAAAATTCATTGTCCTTCATCCCATTATTCCACAATTAAGAATGGGTTCTCTTACTCCGCAAAGCGTCTTCTCGTGAGGGATTTCACCATAAGGGGACCACTTTGGAGTTCATCCATATTTACTTCTTATCCACCATGACAAGACAATAGTGAGTCATCTTTACATCAAACAATATTGGGTCCATTACCCAAACCTTTGTGTTGCGGGGCTTTCTTCAAGGGTTGACATCAATGACAACCAACCTTAATCAACAATCTCCCCCTTTGGCATTGATGGCAACACTCTGATGCAATACTAAAATCATATCACTCATGCTCCCCTTGGAACCATGCCTATGTCCTCTATATCTGATAAATTTGCCTCTGTCCTTTGCATCTGATAAATCTGCTCCTCTTGGAACCATGCCTCTGTCCTTTGCATCTCATAAATATCTCCCCCTTTGTCATCAATGGCAAAGGTATCTTTCCATATGGGGTTGCTCCCCCTAACTAAACTATCCTCTTATGGTGCTTCCTCATGTACATCTAAGACATATAAGATAAGAATTCAAAAAGAATTCAAAAATCATTCGGTTTGGAGTAGAAATAACTCCAAGTCTTTGGCGAAGATATTCAAAGGCTTCCTATGGAAGTGGTTTTGTAAAGATGTGTGCCACTTGTTCTTTTGTCCCCACATACTCAACCTTGATGTTCTTTTCTACAACTTGTTCCCGTAGAAAGTGATACTTGATTGGAATGTGCTTCGTCTTGGAGTGCATCACCGGGTTTTTTGAGGATGGCACTTGTATTATCACAATATATTGGAATGGGCTCATCATATTCAATCTGTATATTTGTCAAAGTTTTTTTCATCCAAAGAACCTGTGTACAACATATTGTTGTTGCAATATACTCTGCCTCAGTTGTAGATAGATAGAGATATTGATTATTGTTTCTTGCTTAGCCATGATACCAAACACTCACCTAAGTAGAACGTTGCTCCATTGGTGCTTTGTCGGTCATCAATACAACCTGCCCAATTTGCATCTGTGTAGGCAATAAGTGATAGATCTTTTCCTTTTGGACACCATAATCCAAACTCTTATGTTCTTTTGAGATATCTGAAAATTCTCGTCACTGTTAATACATGTGATTCCTTTGGTGCTTCTTGAAATCATGCCACCTGTCCAACTGATTGCATTACATCTGGTCTGGATGTTGTCACATAGAGTAGGCTGCCAATAATTGACCTATATTGCCTACGATCTATAGACTTCGAATCATCATCTTTGCTCAATTTACAACTGGTTTGCATGGGTGTGATCATTGGTTTTCAATATTCCATTTCGAACCTCTTTAACATTTATTTGATATACTTGGTTTGAGAAATAAAAATTCCTTAGTTGCTTTGACGTATCTGAAGTCCCAGAAAGAAATATAGTTCTCCAAGTAACGACATTTCAAATTGATTATGCATGTCTTTTACAAATTTTTGGCTTAACCTTTCATCATCACTACCAAAAATAATATAATCAACATAAACTTTAATTAATGAAATATTACCTTGACTTACTTTGATGTAGATATTGTTGTCTGCACTTCCTTTTCTGAACCATGCCTGCTGCAAATAATTATCCAGCCTGGAGTACCAAGCTCTAGGAGCCTATTTTAGACCATACAAGGCCTTCTTTAATTTACATACATAGTCTGTGTTCTCTGACAACTAAAATCCTTCTGGTTGTTCAATGTAGACTTCTTCTTCAAGCTCCCCATTCAGAAAAGTTGATTTTATGTCCATCTGATATACCTTAACATTTTTGGAGCATGCATAAACTAAAGGTAAACAAATTGCTTCCATTCTGGAAACTGGGGCAAATGTATCTTCAAAGTCGATTCCTTCAATCTATCCATATCCTTTGCATACCAATTTATCTTTGTTCCTTGTAACCTGTCCATATTCATTCAATTTATTCGTGAAAACCCATTTTGTGCCAATCACATTCTTATTCTTTGGTCTTGGAACCAATTCCCAAGTGTCATTTTTCTCTATTTCATACAATTCTTCATCCATGGCCTTATTTCAAAATTCATCCTTGGTGGCTTCTTCAAAATAGTTTGGTTCAATTGTAGATAAAAGTGCTAGGTGTGTTTGTTCTGGTGAATGGATTTTTCTTCTAGTCTCAACTCCTGCATCTTTGTTTCCAATAATCTTATCTGAAGAATGATTCTTATGTACTCGTGTGCTAGGTGTCTTTGGAGATACTTTATGAACTTGTTCTTCTTCTTCTTCTATCGAATTCTCTTCATCTTCATCTTCCTCTTCTACTTCTTTTTCATCTTCTTCTTCGAAAAGTTGTTCCATTGATTTGTTTTCTTCTTCCTTTCATTCTGGTCTGTTTGTTTCATCAATTGTTACGTTGATGCTTTCCACAACTTTGTTCAATCTTAGATTGTAACACTTGTATGCTTTCCTTGTACTTGAGTAACCAACAAGTATTCCTTTGTCCACACGTGAGTCAAACTTTCCCATTCTGCCATCTTCTCTTTTGATGTAGCATTTGCTTCCAAAAACTCTGAAGTGCTTCACATTTGTTGGTCTTCCTTTCCATAGCTCGTAGGGAGTTTTATCAATGTTCTTTCTAAGCATTACTCTGTTTTGAATGTGAACTGTTGTATGCATTGCCTGCGTCCAAAATATATCTGTCAATTTGGAATCCATTAGCATTGTTCGAGCCATTTCTTGTACTGTCCTATTCTTTCTTTCAACAACTCCGTTCTGTTGAGGTGTCCTAACAATGAATAATTGTATTTTTATTCCATGACTAATACAGTAGTCCATAAATTCCTTTGAAGTGAACTCTCCTCCATTATCATATCTCAAACATTTGATTCTTGAATCCATCTCATTTTCAACCATTTCCTTGTAGATCTTGAAGTTTTTAAAAGATTCTAACTTATTCTTGAGAAAGCAAACTGCAGTCATTCTTGTATAATCATCAACTAATAACATAAACTATTTTTCACCTTTTAAGCCCTTTGTTGTAGTTGGTCCAACTAGATCACTGTGCACAATTTCCAATGGTCTTGTTGTTGAATATTCCTTTGATTTGAACGTGGTCTTTGCTTTCTTTCCTTGTTGACAATGCTTTCATAAAGTGTTGGTTGGTTTTGTGATTTGGGGCATTTCTCTGACTGCTTCTCTTTTGCTGACTTTGACAAAGTTATAAAAATGCATGTGACCCATTCTTCTATGCCATAGCCAACTTTCATCTTCCTTTCCTAGAAAACACTTTTCATTTCCAATTTCACTTAACACATATATGTTGTTTGAAGTTCTTGCAACTGTA
>JASDQU010236707.1:0-16998 GCA_032191745.1 Picea mariana
TAAGTGCTTGAATGCTATAGATTAGTGTGAATGTTGTGAAGCTCTGTCTTATAAGAGAAGTGGTTATTGAATGTATCTTGAGAAATTAACGGTGCTAAGTGCTCTAGTAAGCTGTATAATCAAAGAACTGTGTCCCAGATAAGGTTGCAGACACATGAGTCTTGCAACCACCCCTACCTCTACCTTAGGTGAGACTTCATCTGCTTCGCAGGTGTTGCCAAAAGGGTCGGTAGTTAGGGCTTTGTTGGTGCGCTCTTGTAGCATTGAACCCTAGGTCTGCCCCTTCTGCCAACATTATGGTCGAATATGTAATAAATATTCCAATGATTTCTATACCCATGGGTGGTGTTGATGTTGTACTAGGAATCCAATGGTTACAATCATTAGGAACAATGGATTTTAATTTTCAAGAAATTTTCATGAAATTTTAGTTGGAAGGAAAAGAAATTGAGTTAAGAGGTATCACAAGGGAACCTAGTAAGGTAATAAGCTCTAATGGCATGAAAAAATTATTGAAAAAGGGGCATCAAGGTGTTATTACACAACTATGCTCACTAGATGTTGAAAAATCTAAGCCATCTATTCCCCTAGATATCCAAGGGATCATTGATAAGCATTTCAAAGTATTTGAAGACATTCCTAAAGGTATTCCACACACTCGAAATCACGATCATGCTATTCACCTAATTCCTGGGAGTTTTCTCCTAACATTAGGCTGTACATATACCCTTATGTCTAGAAGAGTGAAATTGAGCGTATGGTTGATGAAATGTTAGAGGCTGGCATTATTATACATAGCCAAAGTTCTTACTCTGCACCGGTGGTAATGGTACTCAAGAAAGATGGTGCATGGCGTGTGTGTCAATATTATAGAGATCTCAACAAGATCACTATTAAAGATAAGTTTCCCATTCCCGTCATTGATGAATTGTTATATGAACTACATGGATCAATCTATTTCACAAAGTTGGATGTTCGTTCAGGGTATCATTAGATTAGAATGAAGGAAGAAGATATCCCAAAAACAACATTCCGAACACATGAAGGCCATTATGAATTTTTGGTCATGCCTTTTGGCCTTACAAATGCACCTTCCACATTCCAAGGGTTGATGAATTCCATTTTCAAGACTTTCCTTCAAAAATTTGTGTTAGTATTTTTTGATGATATACTAATCTATAACAAGTCTTGGGGGGATCATGTGTGACATGTTGACAAGGTGCTACAACTACTAAAGGAGCAACAAATATATGCCAAGCCATCCAAATGTTTCTTTGGGGTGAAGGAGGTAGAGTATTTGGGTCATATTGTATCTCATGAAGGTGTCAAGGTAGACCCTAACAAGAATAAGGCCATGATGGACTGGCCGATTCCCAAAGCATTGAAGAATATTAGAGGATTTTTGGGTTTGACAGGTTACTACCACAAGTTTGTTCGACACTATGGAAGAATAACAACACCTTAAACGACAATAACTAAGAAGGATGCATTTTCATGGACTCGAGAGGGAACTAAAGATTTTGAACAACTTAAAGAGGTGATGTGAAAATCTCCTATCTTGACCACTCCAGACTTCACAAAAACCTTTATTGTGGAATGTGATGCCTCGGGAAATGGAATTGGTGTTGTCCTAATGCAAGAAGGAAGGCCCCTGTCTTTTGAAATTCATCCACTCAAGGGAAAGGAATTACACAAACCCATTTGCGAGAAGGAAATGAGGGCAATACTACATGCATTAAAGAAATGGCGCCCTTACCTAATAGGTAGGAACTTCAAGGTCAAAACAGATCATGATTCTTAAATACTTCTTGCAACAAATACTATCTTTAGAAGAACAACAAAAATGGGTGACCAAGATATTGGGTTATGATTTTGAAATTGTCTATAAAAAAGGGAAGAAAAATGTTTTGGTAGATGCACTCTCAAGAAAGGATGAATATGTTGAGGCCTTTCTCTGTGTTATCTCGATCATCCAACCCAATTGGATAATAGAAGCAAGGGATGAATGGAAGAATGACAAAAATGTGTGGACTCTCATTCAAAGGTTGCAATAGGATTCCAATGCATCAGATACATTAACATGGAAAAATGATTCACTATGGTACAAATATATCTTATATTTATGTAAGAACTCCCAACTCAAACAAAAGGTACTATTGGAATTTCACCTCTCCGATAGGATGGCACTCGGGATTTTTGAAAACCTACCATAGGGTCAAGAAGGAATTTTTTTGGGATGGCCTTAAAACTTATGCTCAAAGGTTTGTGACACAATGTTTGGTTTTCCAACGAAATAAGGTGGAAACAACTAAGACCCCAAGTATTTTACAATCATTAGCCATCCCAAGTCAGTGCTAGGAGGAGGTTTCCATGGATTCCATCATAGGGTACCGAAGTCTGAAGGAAAGAGTATCACCATGGTGATTGTTGATAGACTGAACAAGTACAGACACTTTTTTTCACTCTCTCATCCCTTCAAAGATAGTACAATTTCCATTGCATTCATGGAGACAGTTCAAAATCTACATGGAAGCCCAAATATTATTGTAAGTGACAGAGATCCCATCTTCACTGGACATTTTTGGACATAATTATTTTCTTGTTTGGGTAATCAATTGGCTCATAGCTCATCCTATCATCCTCAATCTTATGGACAAATTGAGATAGTGAACAAATGTCTGGAAGGATACCTTTGTTGCTTTGTCTCTGATAAACAAACATAATGGTTCAAATGGTTACTCTTGGCAGAATGGTGGTATAACACTTCCTTTCACACTGCAACAAAAATGACACCATTTATGGCACTCTATGGATATCACCCTCCTTCCATCACTTCTTCTCTAAAATAAAAATCTAAGGTTCAAGCAGTGGAATATCACATCAAGCATCAACAACAAGTTCTCCAAATATTAAAGGACAACCTGACTATGGCACAAAATTGCATGAAACAACAAGCAAATCAACATCATAGTGAAAGAAGTTTTGAAGTAGGGGATTGAATGTTTTTTGGAAGACAACCATACAAACAGATGTCCCTCAAGAAATCCAAGAAGGATAATAAATTATCACCAGAGTACTATGGCCCTTATAAGGTGTTGCAAAATATTGGAACTATGGCATACAAATTGGAGTTGCCTGCATCTTCATGAGTACACCCAGCTTTCCATGTTTCATGCTTAAATAAGGTTATAGGTGACAATATCCTAGTTCAATCTATATTTCTAGAACTTGATGAGGAAGGAAAAATCATAATATCCTAAAGCCATCACTGACACAAGAATTCACCAGTTGAGGAATAGATCCATTTCAAAGTATCTCATTAAATGGAGGAAACTACCGGCTGAATATTCCACTTGGGAAGATGAATATTTTATACAGAAGCATCCAGAGTTACTCAAGCATTTTTTACGATGAAAATATCTCTATGGCTAGGGTAAACCACAACAGACGAAAATGACTGCAGAAATAAACTCTGTTCTCAAGTATGCTATAAAAATAAATATGCTAGCAAGACAAGATAAAATGCCTACCTCGTCCAGACATTCGATGAATTCCATCGTTGAGCACTTGACCCAAAGTAATATACCTACAACTAGTCCTCAACAACCAAGAAAAGAAAGAATATGGTAATAATAAATGATTTTATCACATTCAATAGCATAATCCATTAATAAACATGACAAATACTCCCATGGAATAATAATTCAAATATTTTCAAGATATCAATTGGATGGGAAAAGAGTATTTCTATTAATATATGATCAGGATAAGTGAAAATGTTACAGACTTTTGTATCGGTATGGTTCGAAACTGAGAAACTAAGTTCCTTTGAGCTTGGCCTCCACCACTTCAATCCTCCACCAAAGGCAAGTTCATAATAGAGAAGCAATGAGGTTCTCAATCAATAAGGGAAGAGCTTGGGGGCTGAACCTTGTGTTCAAACTTAAAGGACAAAGGGATGCAGACTCAATATGAATTAAATAATTTCTCTAGAGTTACTTTGCTCTCAAAGTTGAATTATTTTTTCTCTTTTCCATAGCTTGGAATTGACCCATTTATAGCCTTCAAAATGGAACTGAAGGGCCGATTCAAAACGTTTCCAGTATATGGAATGCCAAGGATCACAGATCTCCTATCGTGACATGGAAACCCAATATTAATTTTCATTTTCTGGCACAAATCCCGATGTACACTTGATGTAGTAGAGCACCCTGCGTATATGCATGTTGTATAGTAGGCAGGATGCGTACATGTAGAAAAATATTTATTTTTGGCTTTGGATTTTACAAACATGGATGATAAGTTTGCATGGGGAAATGGAAAAAGGCCTTCTATGAAAGAATCCATATGGTGAGGCAAATCTTGCTATAACAACATTGTGTACAACACTTTTCTCAAGGGGAGAAGCATGTTAAGCCCTAAATAGTGGCACTTTACCCCTTAATTAGGGCATATTACATTAGTAATGTTACTTTATTTATGTTGGCTTGGGTCCATTGCTTGTAATTGTACCTCCTAGTATCCTATTTATACCAAGGAGACATTTTCATTTGGAATCATCTTCTATTTGGACATTTATGTGGTCTATAAGGAGGTTTCCCCCTCGAAGAGGCTTATTATATGAAATTCTCTCTTTTTCAAGGTGTTGAGTACTTATTCTGAGGTTTTTCTATGCTATATTGATATTTGTTTCTTAACAAATGATTGAGTATTGATTCTGAGGTGTTGTTTTATTTCTTGGTGGAGTCATGGAGATTTTATGTATGTGTGATGCAATCTATTGTAATCATTGTTAAAAATTATATTATTCTTCCATTGTGCATTGAACTTTCACTTCCAATGACTTTATTTGAGACAAGTATTCTATCTTTGTCGTGATCAGTTTGTCATGTATGGCCCAATTCAAGACTACATGTATCCTCAATGTGTTATGATTTCTAAATTAAATGGACCATGTGACCAACAACACTCCCTGCTTTCAATTGAGCATTTTTATGTTCTAGGAACCATTGATGTTCTTGCTCTAGTAGCTCTATCTCAACTTGTTTCTCCTAGTCAATCTATTTTGTTAAATCCTCTGTGGCATGAGGTTCATTCATTAATTTTTTTTTTGTTAGGTATTTCAGAAGCATCGATTGGACTTTCAGTCAGCTACATGTGGTTGCAAATTAGATGGGTTGGTCGCTAATTATAATGTTAATTGTTGATGCCTTATCATTGTCTGCTTCAATATTTTTGCTGATTACTTTAAGCTTGGCATATTCTGATTGTAGTATAGTTTATGTCTAATTGACTTTTAATTGTTTTTTTCCCTCCTTTAGTCGAGAATTCATGTTGACTAATTGGTGTACTAATTGCTTGATAGACTCTATTCGATCTTCTAGTTCTTCTGGTAAGTCGGTCTACAAATTCTTTTGAGATGTTCTTAAAAATTATTCCCATGTACCTTTTTAGTTTTCTTTCCTTGACGTGAGTTTGTCTAAGTCTTCCATATATTCCTTTAATTTTTCCATGGATTCTTTGTTGACTTCATTGAACAAATTCAATATTTGGGTATTGGATGCACTTGCTAGGTCGAAAATTACTATGGGATTTGTTCCTAATTCTCCCTCTAGTCTAAAGGCTCTAAATATTTTCTATGACCTCCCTCATGTCCCCGACTAGTGTCTTTTCTTGTTACAACAACTTATTTTCCATCGACATTTTCTTTGGTGATACAATTGGGGTGTATGTACAAAAGGTATAGTGTATAATTCAGCTTCTTTTTTTTCTTCACATTATTCATTCTGAAGTGGCATAATGATATCATTTCCTTCTTATGTTATGGCTAGGGTAATTGGGAAGGAATTACTCGATTGGCACTCAAGCTTCTTAAAAATTACTTTGATAGTCGATTCATATTCGAGATCCTCTAGTTGTTCAATTGTATCATTGACATACCATAGTCTTGTGGTATCCAAGTTTAATTAAATGTGTCCCAACAAGGGAAGTGATCGATGAATTTTTTTTTCTAAATACACAAGATCCAAAGCCACAAGAGCTCTCTCAATTCATCTTTTAGAAAATAGAAAATGCATAATGAGAGAGGGCACCCTCATTCCTCTTTTATTTCAGCGTTCACCCTTTTGCTAACCCTTTTTCCCTTTTACGCTTAAGTGAATTTTTTAATTTAACATTAGAGAAATCACTTTATTAATTTATTAACCCCTTTACTCCAAAAAGTGATTTATTTGACTTTAAATCATTTTTCGGCACTGAAGTCACTTTTCATCCTCTCCACCATTTATGTCTCTTCATCCTGGTTCCAATGAGCTATAACACTAAGGTGTCCCCTCCAATAATATGATCCAAATAACACCTTTAGTGTATTTAATTAAATTATGCTCAATAATACTCCCAATTTATGGGAATCGTTGAAATACCACAGAAACAAGAACGCATTGTGAGGAAGTGATCCCATTGATGAAATATGATAAATGTACTAGGTTGGGCCTCATATAACTCCTCCAAACCCTTCGATATACCTCTATCTTAATTGACACAGGCCTCGTAAGTCATCTTCCAACTATAGAACAGGGGGACCCAAAACAATGGGGACATTATAGTCCTCCCTTCCCAAAGATTGTGTATCCTCAAGCAATGCCATCACAACTTGACACTCCACAGGCTAAATCAAACTAAAACTGAAAATGATATCAGTGTTCCAAACCAACATGGAAGATGTGAAGAATCCTCCCTCAAGTCGTTTTCCAACAAGGTACTAACATAAGAGGCCTTTTGAATACTATCGATAATATAGAAACTCGATACTGCAAAAACTCGGTCAACCCCTAAAATAACTGCTCTACTAGGGAACCAATCCCATGAAAGAAAAAATTGGCTCTCTCATATGAATCAACTATTGAATTTTCTAACACTGAAATCCGAGGGTCCCAAGCTAATCTCAGAAAGGAACCACCATGTTGATGTTTTTCCATTGTGATCATAATATTTTGACCACTGTGCCTAGTCTACATCCTCCTCTCCTTGAACCCCAAGATGAAATACCTGTAAGGGTTGAACCTAATACCATGAATAATATCCTGCATGGGCATCCAGGTGAAGTCACGACTTGCAAAACCATTTCCATACTCTATATCAAATATATAAAAAAGAAAATTTGGCATGCCAAATAGAATAAGTCTCAGCATCTCCTTCCCTGACACCCCAAAAATGAAGCAGACCAATCTTTGTCGCAACTTTGTGGATTCTCACCAAAATATGAAGAAACCCATCAAGAAGATGAATTCCCAGATCCCATGACCAAATTGGAAGTATACCAATCCCAAATGCTACAAAATTAAACTGGTCTTATACATCAATGATCTTAGCCCTCCACCAAAAGAAAGTCAATCCCCGTAAAAACACTCAGCCTTCTAAAGGAAATTTGGCCTCTATACTAATGTTTTCAACCTCTTGCTGCAATGGCGACCTCATGAGGAAGAAATAGGACCCTACCAAGGGAGATACCCTAATACCTATTGACTTTTGTCGTGTCACACTAGTAACCCTCAGAATTTGAATGGACCAAGTCTCAACACATTGCACTCCCCCAAAAGAACTGTCATTGTAAACTGATATGATGCTACAAACACGAGTGCAATCTGAATATAAGAAGTAATATTGATGTGGGGGCCAAACCTCCAACCAACACATAAATTGATTAGTTGAACCTGTTGACATCTCCATCTGAGACTCGCAACTAATTCTACCAATATCTTGGTGGGACTGAAAGTGCTCGGATTTGTAGTTGTGAAATTAATAATTTTCAAGTTGCAACAATTTCCAAGAAAAAATTTCATTACAAAACTAAAAATTTTGGGCTAGGGTACAATCTTTGCTTATGTTCCTAGCTAGAAGTGCCTTCCTCCATTCCATCAACTCAGTAGGACACCAAGGCCTACTCATGATCTTCCTTCATTCCACCTACCACATATCACATGGACCTCTATGAAATATTCCAAAGAAGGAAATGGCAGTAACAACAACACTCCTAAGGTACATAACCTCCCATGGACTATGTCCCCCATCATCATTAGTCACACATAGGCCCTGCAATAGACATTGTGTATAAATGTCAACACAATGAGTAACTCCACCATGTTGTCCCATTACTACTCTGACTTCCATGTGACACCCACAAAGATTTCAGTTGTTAATGCTTACAATACAAACATCTATGGTATCCACTCCATGACTTAGTAAACCAAGATCAATTGTCAACCTAAAATGAACCAATCTGCAACTATCCACTGAAAAATGTAAAGCTCCAACAATCCTGGGCGACCCATGATATAACTAGAATGAATGCACCTCATTATACCATTTCACAAATGGATCATCATAACTTCTCTTAGAAGGAAGATATGCATCACACCTCACATCATCAATGTCAATGATCACAATCCTAGAAATGTAGTGATAATTTTGTGCCTGCAAGCCCCTGCAATCAACTGTTGATAATACTACAAGAATAGAACAACCAATAATCAACAATGTTGATCTAGATGGATTTCGGTGGCCTCCCAACTATTCAAACTCGTTCATTTTGGCAATTTTCCAATTGGACATTTTTTTCTTAGTTTTCAAGTCCCCAACTTCTGGGGTTGTTTTGAGGCCCTAAACATCATTTTTAGAGATCTCCACAGCTACATTGTAGTTGGAGTTAGATTATTATGGTAACATGTGTAGTACTTGAATATACCTTTCCAATGGGATATCGTGCACCTAAAACGGAGATCGTATGCAAAAATTACGACATCTACAAGTTGATGTACTAGCTTACCCCAACAAGGCCCACGTGACTTTTGGCACTTCATCTCCTAGGGTTAGGTTTTTGGATGTCTAGGGTTTTAGAATTCATGTTTATTTTAAAAAGGACTTCAGAGCCTCATTGTAATTATATTCTTCTTGCGAATAAGCACAACTGTCGCATCTCTTCTCAGAGATAAGACGCCACCATTCCAGCAAGCTTTTTTTTGCTGCATTTTACAGTTTTAGCTTATTTCCTCATTGAATAGAAAACAGTTTTATTATATCTTTGTTATTCTATGTTAAAAATATTTTAATCATATTTATTCATTTCGTTCTTCTCATAAAATCCAGATCAGTGGTATTAGAGCGGTCTCCTCCTTGTCGTTCTTAATGCATCTCCCCAATGAGGTTAGGGTACAAAGAATTGGGTCTTCAACTTGTTTCTCTTAAGGAAAAAAGCTCTCGAATTCCCAAGCGACCTCTCATGGAGGGAGAAAAGAAAGACAAAGTGACGGGACATCCTTTGAAAATGTTTCTTGAGGAATCCCTCATGCAACAAAGGAATGAGACGATGGATAGTTTTGTGCAAATCCTTCGGTGGCTACCGACAGGCGACGCATCTTCCTCGAGCGGAGGCACCGCCCCCTTCAAGTTACAAATCAACTTTGATATTCCTATATTTGAAGGTCAGATAGACGCAGATGTTGTAGACAAATGGTTGAATCTAATATAATGGTATTTTTCTGTCCATAACTTTTCGAATAGAGAAAATATTACTTTTGCACTCCTCAAAGATGTTCCCCATGTCAAAGATTGGTGGGAAATTTTCTGTGAGCAAAACGAAAGAGATTCTTGACAATTAAAATCGCAATGATGAATTTCGCCCGCAAAGGATTGTTAAACGCTATTATTTATTATGATGATAATATTTAACTATTAGGTGGGACTCCCTTGTAGACTATAGGTGCAAAGATAGACATGTTACGCTTATATGTTGTTGTTGTTATGATGTTGCCTACATAGTCCTATACATTTGATGATGCAGTCTTGGTTTCATTTGATATGACAAATGGGTGGTTGATGCATTGTTGCTAAATGTTGTTGATATTTACTTGTGATACAGGGAATTTCTATAGTTATGAGAATTATATTGTTACATGCATTATGTTCTGATATGTTATATCATTGATTAATAATCCATATATGATTATAATTAAATGGGATCTAGCTCAAAATAAAGAGGGAAAGGAACTATGGATAAGTCCTAAGGCCATGGTAAAAGATTATATATAAACTTCATTTGAATATATAAATTGATACAAATGGTGGACCTAGCTGTTATACTATGCGCTTTATTAAAGAGTATATATGGAGGCACATATGGTAATGTTAATATATGATTATTGCTGAATTTATGACATGATTTTAACATATAATTTATGATATGTCTCCGATGGCACACTATACAATGGATATGGCATTGGATCTGTTATCACTCCAAGAGTCTTTCCCTGATTGTAAAGGGAATGAGCTTGGTAACATAAAACTATATGGTTGGATGAAAGAATCTGTAGGGTGGATCAATCTATAAACTATTAAGCTTCACTTAGAAAAGACTATGATGAACACATTATAACGAACAAAGTCCTCTCTGAATAGATCAGATGAGTTAAAACTGATATGGAAAGGAGAACACTACTGTATCGACAAACTCGGTACACTAAAAGCATATAAAAATGGTCAATTATAGTAGTGAATTATATGTGGTATATAAATCGACTAATGAAACGAAAGAATGGCATCTCTCAATCATCAAATGAATTATAGACACTATGAACTTTACCATCCATCCACATATATAGAAAGGAGTGAAAAGAAAAGAAAGTCTGATCAAAAAATTAAGGAGAAAATTTTGTATTCAGATATATACTCAACAGAAATCTCAGTACATAGGTTGCTTACAATTCACAAAGTTGAACCACAGTCCTCAAGAATGCTCCCCCTCTCTTGTCTTTACATATTCATCTATATAAAGATCCTTGCCTAGCCCTCTATGATTCGATCTATAACTCTTATTTCTCAAAATAGAAACTGTTTAAAAAAAAATGACAAATGTAACCATTGACTTTCTAATTCCTAGGAACCGACTCAAATAAAAATTTACATGTGTACAACTATTCACTAATTCCTTGTGATTTAGTTAAATAAAAATAATAAAAAATTTGGAAAGATGGTGTTTGAATATCTTGAATGCTGAGATTGCTACGGTCGAATCCCTTTGAATTTGGAATGTTGATCTCTTTCCACCTGGAATTAATGTTTGACCTGCTGATCTCATGGAGAGATATGTGAATCTCGAATAACTTCTGTGTGAATCAAATATTGAACCTCATTCAATGAGGATGTTATCAACCACATATAGTGTTTCCTTAACACAAACCCTTCATCAATTTCTGGGCAGTGGATCCACTGAATTAACAACTTGTTCTTTATTACAAAACCCCTGGCATGAATAGTCTGCGTTGTCTGAGCACTTGAAAATTCACTGGTTTGTTGCATGTTTGTAGATTTTATCATCATATTATTTATGTGAAGCCTTGCTGATTTTATCATCATATTATTTATGTGAAGCCTTTGTAGATTTTATCATCATATTTTTGTATAGGCTGACTGAAAACCTTCTCCAACCCTTTTTGTTAACTTTGCTCGATGTTTATCTCCATTCATAGTTTTATCAATCTATGGTATCGATGAATTAGTTCTGCTTGTATCAGATATAGATGACAAGAACTCTCCTTAGAAATTGATTTCTCAAGAGCAGCATGCTCAGATGTTAAAGCCTTGCTGATAACACCATCCTCCTTCAAACCTTGAACAATGACCATTGCAGCATATATGCATGTCAATAGACCCTTTATTATGAGCTTCAAATTCAAGTCCTTATCAGTCCACACTATGCGATCACGGTACCAATGTCATATCTCCTCCTCGGTCGCAGTTGAAGCAATTATAAATGCAGAACGATCAAATTCCAGCATGAAGCATCGCTTGACATCCTCCTAGTCGCGGGCCTGGAGTGCTTGACCAACAAAGTATCTTACTCAACGTCAGGATATTCACTGAACTCAACAAGGCAAGGCCGAATGGACTACTCTACAACCGAGTGATCAACAATTAGAAGCAGGGACTGTAGTAACTTTGAAATATTGAATTTAATGTTTAGAACCCTATCCTTTGAAGCATTGATGAAAACATGTAATGTTGTTTGGGACTGTCGATGTCCATGCGGATTTGTTGCAGTGATCTCCTTCATCGTTTTCCATTGATGTGTGTTGTATCAGGATGATCAAGACCAGAACTATGCTTCCTCAAGAAATCAATTATTCTCTCAGGCATATAGCTTGGAAGTGATTCAAGATCCCTGTTGAGCTTCTGTTTTTCTTCTATTGACATTGGCTATAGATCCTCTGCAATGGCGCATTCCTTCACGTTGTTGATTGTTGTGACTATCTTCAGCACCGACGCAGAGGGATTTTTCCTTAGATTTCAAAACCCTTCAGCCATCAAGCCCTGAAACAAGATTTGTAACGCCTCTTCCTTTGCCATCCAGAATCTAGAAGTCCAGATTCAACTCCTGCAAACCTTGATAAATTGACACCACAAATCTTGCAATTGTCGATTCTCTGTCTTGACAGCTCTTGCAGAGGGAAACTTTTCCCTGAATGAGGAACTAATTCAAATGATGATGCAAGGCATGCCGATATTCTCAGCTGCAAGTAACCCTATTTGACTTCCTGCCAGAAGGATGCAGCTCTGAACAAGCACACATGCATACTCTGCTCTTGCATGTAGAAATGTTATTACCTTCATCAATCTGAGCTTTCCCTGCAAGCTTCACACCTATTCAAACATAAAACAATGATCTGTCGACAAGATCTTTGCCTGATATATTTTACAAATAAAGATATATTTTACAAATAAAGATATATTTTTGACAAATAAAATAAAAAAGTATATTTTTTATTAGACAATATACAGAGACACAATACACTGGGTTTTTAAGAAAAAAGACAATTATTTTGTTTTTGGAATGCAGGTCAGAAGACAATCTTGGGAAAAGACGATCGACGGAAGCTTGATGAAGGATTTAGAAGTTATGACACTAGCCAAAAGACCTAGGAAAATGAAAATTTAGCATGAAATGATGAAGGCGCTTAAAAAAATTTGAAAGGGCATTTTGAGTGTTAATATCTGTCTCCAACTGGGTTGGAGACCTCCCTGCAAGGCTCCAAGAACATAGCAATTCCAGTGGCCTTTCCATTGGGCTATGGAGTCAATAGTCAACCATTCTGTGAACATCTTCAAAACCTACCTTTATTCCAACAAACTAACTGTTACTGTTGAACATCTTGAAAGAAATCACATGCTCGGAAAGCGAGCTTATTTCCTATACTACCCTACTCTAACCAGATCTGCAACTTGGTAAAGTAAAGGCAGAATTCCATAACATCCATTCAAGTAGTTTCAAAACTGAAAATATTTTGCCTATACCATTGATCAATAGGTGATGTCTGAAATGTAACAACAATGATAAAAACTCCTTCAGGAAACTAGACTCACCCGGAAGTGATGATGAGTAAAATAAATCTGAAATTTTCACGTACTTTGAACCATATGACTCAAGGCTGCAACTAGATCCTTTAAACCAAGATTAGAAACATATTGATCGATGAGTGCCTCATCCATGAATGCATCTCTGCTTGCAAACAAATGACTTTCTAGTTCTCTTGTGATCAAATCTTGATCATCAGTAGCAACCATCATTTCTTCATAATGATGCTCATAAGATAATGACAAAATAGGGCTTACATCATATGGATTATGATCAACTAAGAACACATAGTTGTCAATGCAGTCATCAACTATCTCATCCTCAAAATTGTTTGAAAATTGCTCATGAAATTGACATGCATACCTGTCCATAGAAACATCTGCAAACAATGAAGAATCTAATTCATAATCGGACAATTACTTACATCCTTGTTGTTGTTCAAAATCTGCTTCATAATCATTGCCTTTTTGCTCAAAATCTGAAACATACTGACATTTTGCTTGCTGATGTGCATACAAATTTTCAAAGTAATCCCGCTCTCGGATCCTCCTGGAAGAACAAATGTTCTCCTCAACTTCTTCTGCATCCTCAAACAAATGTCCTAAATATGATGATTTCCTTTCTAACAAGAGAAGGAAAAGCTATGAATGTTGAGCCATTACATAGTACACCATGTCAACAGTCTTAGTGGGCCTAATCTCTAAGGGCATACTATGATAAACACTGTAGAAACTTATGTTGAAGATAGACAAAGCTTATTCCTCCTCTCTCCTCAGGGCATAAAAATAAGGGAGGTACAAATCAAAAGATTTGTTCTCACCCCAATACTTTTAAAAATTATTGGACAACTCGATCCAAGAGCTAATGGAATCATCTCTCAAACTCTTAAACCATACTGCAACATCTCTGAACAACATTTTGGAAAACAATCTCATTGTAACATCATCAAGTACTATCTCAAACTGATCAAGGAAGTTCTCAAAATCCCCTAAGGGTTTTTTTCTCTAATTTTATTATGAGCAGAATTATTTTCAACAGGTGCTTGGATATCAAATGGCTTCAAGGAAAGACCCTGTCCCCAGGAAGAGGTCAGGCTCTGTGGTTAGATTTGAGCCCACTGATACTACTTTGATTGAAAAAAAATCTAATCATGTGGACTCCTTCAAGCACATAGGATGCTAGAGGTTTTGTCAAAAGATAGAAGGGAATCATTTGGAGAAAGAGAGGAAGATGCATATGGTAGCAACAGAGAGGAACCTTTTATCGTTTTGTGTTGAATATAAAAAACCCTAGCAAGTGATAAATACATAAAAAAAAATGCACATCACAAGCATACTACGTTTTTAGAGTTTATTGATGGAATTTGTCAAAGAGGGATATGTTTACAATGACAATATGGAAAATGGTTGTCTTCAGGGTGCAATATATTCATCTTCCAAGAAACAATTCCATAAGCATTGAGTGTTTGTCTAAAGCACTTGGAGTATTACATTTTGACATAAACCTTTTTGTAAAATGAAGTATGGAGAAGTTTAAATGATTAAGTATGATATATTGCAACATTTAATATGTTATGAAGTCAAATTTTAGGTTTTAAAGAATCCTTTTCCAACATTCATTTCAGGTTTTAAAAGGATTTTAGACAAAATTGTTGAAACCATACACCTACAGGAGTTTGTAGCGCAAACTGTGTTTTTCCTATGTATTGCGCTACCAACTCTTCAAACTTTCAACATGGATGAGATTTGGTCCAAATTCAACTTGGCAAGTGGATTTTTGGGTCAAGGTGGCCACATATATTTGAATATAAGATCATCCCCCATCAAATCATCTAGGTGGAACTTTGTTTCCTCAATGGAAACATTCTAAGGCGGAACTTTGTTTCCTCAATGGAAACATTCTAGGGATAAAATCCTAGATTGTAGGAATATGACTAGATTTTGGAAATCTGTGTTTTCCTGTTTTAGTCATCTTTTTTGGAGATAGATTCCGATGATATGGAAAGGTATTTTTGGAAAGTGAGAGAGGTGTTTCACAAGAACGTGCTCCTCTTCAAAAACCTCTCTTATTTTTCCAACATTTGTTTGGATTCGGGAGGTATAGGTGAATCATTGAGCATCCTTTTCCAGAAATTTGACAGTTTGTATTTTCTAGCCACCTCACAAATTCAGATTTGAGTTGGATATTTTCAAATATCTAAAGATGGGTGAAGTGGTTACGAGATACATTAATTTTGGATCTATATCATCATATTATGTATCTATAAAAAGGATCTAATAGCAAAGAAAATGGTTTGATTTTGGAGATCTTTACACACTCTTTGCTTGTAAAGACTTTGATATTATATATGCTGGAATCATAAGTTTCTCTCATTGTTATTGTTCAGACTTTTGTCCATTATTATTTTCTTGTACTTATATTGAATGTCATATTCATATGCTTTTTTTACACAGTGATTGATTAATGTCTTTTAATCATTGCATTGGTAGGCAGAGGTATAAGTATTCTTCTTTATTATAGTCAACCTTTCATCTATATATTCAATATACATGATCTTTCTAGTATAGTGAATGTTCTCCACCCATATGAGTTTAAAACCATCTGATCATACCTTTTGAGAGCCTTATATTGTCTGTATATATGCATGAATATTGAGTGAGTGAGTGAGTTATCTATTTCTGATCCAATTTTTTTATATTTTATTAAACATTTGATTAAGTTACCAAGCTTGCTCAACCTACAACCTTGAATGACTCTTGGAGTGATAAAAAACTGGTTTCATTGCGGGGGAGAGGAATTTGAAGCAAGCTTCCCTGGGAGACAACATAGTCTCAACTTTTGATGATAGACAAAGGTTGGGCATCATATTGGTTGTAACTATCTATCTGGCAACTCCACAATCAAAGACTCCACTGGGGAGGATCCAGTTGAAAAAAAAATGAAAATGCATAAGGGAAAATCTAGGTATCAGTTCATAGGCTTTCTTCATGAACTGTTGTTGTTCTTTATTAGCTCATTTTTACTTTTCCCTTCACGTATTAAAAGGATCATCTTGTGTTTTGTTTATTCAAATGATCATCAACCTACCTTTATCTATCCATCCTTGCAAGAGGAAAGTTTGCAACCTACTTATGTTTTCGATGTTGATCCTATATATTTACCTCAAACTATTCATAAAGATGAGATTTTCATTCAAATCCCTCCTGAATATGATCACTCTTGTAGCCTTGAGGAAATTGAAACCAATGGAAAACTTTCTCAGATCTCATTATCTTCAATGACTATTGACCCTTCCAATCAGCTTGTTAGTCCTCATGCTCATATCATTGCTTTTCAAACTAGAATTAGAATGAAGATGTTCAAGCCTTTAAGGCTGCCATATCTCCTTCATTCTTATTCTCTTGATTGCCTTGAGTATCTTCCCTGGTTTTCTGGAGAGGATCATGTCACAGCTGAGAGATATTTGGGGGCCTTTGAAAATTTTGTTGACCAATTCGAGATTATTCATGATGATGTTATTATGAGGTTGTTCTCAAAAAAATTGTTCAGAGATGTTGTAGTATGGTTTAAGAGTTTGAGAGTTGATTCCATTA
>JASDQU010236710.1:22508-33404 GCA_032191745.1 Picea mariana
TCGCCATTTGTTGGCTTCCCACAACCACCCCCTTAGTTTTCTTTAATCAAAATCTAGGGTCCCTCTAAATTTTACTTGGATTCTTCATTTGTTTCCCTTTGACTTGATTGGAGTGGTATTGGTTTGCTTTGTTTCGAGGTTGGTTTGAGTTTATATTATTTTCTTTTGTTTGTTTTGAATTTCATTAAATTCAAATACCATTTCATTTTTCTCTCTATAGAGTTTTGATGTTGATGGACGAGCTTCATAATTTGAGAGTTTGTTATTACCTCTTCCTTATTGAATTTATAATGGCTTGGTTGAAGACATTGATTAATAACAATGATTTTACAGGAAGAAAGATTATTGTGACACATCTTTACTAAGACATTTGTTCACATTTGATCAAATTTGAATGAAGGAGAGACGAGCATTGAAATCTTAATTTAAACGAAAACATCAATTTTTATCAACTCTTGACTTTCGGTTAAATTATGATTATGTTTTCGTCTTTTTCTCATTAGCAAGTTTGATTGTTCTAAATAATGGGTTCAATACATCATCAAATAATATCTTGGTTGGTTTCTCATTTTCACAAAATCATTTAGTGGGTTTAATTAATTAAATTATTTTGTCATTTTGCATCTCATTTCAAAATAAAAATAAAAAAGAATTATCTATCATTTGTTTGATTTTGTGGAAACCCAAAATTAATATTTTTCTCCTCTCCATCAACTTGAAGCTTCTATAATTTTAAGATCATATTTGAAAAGAAAATATAACCAATATTTATTTACAACTTATAGTTAGCTTTTAGTTTAAATTCATTTTAATTTTATTGTTCTAGATTTTGTTTTATTCACATGTTTTATATTTAGGTTATTAAATTGGTTTATTTTTATTTCACGGGTTTCTATTATCGGATATTTGGTACGGATCTGATCATGGCTTGATTTTATTATCTAAATACGTTCAAGATAATTGATCCAAAAATAACATTGGATTGCTGCAAATAATTTATGAGCAACAACAGATAAGATTTGGAAATGTGTTCAAGAATAAACAAACAATTTTTTGGGACTGATTGCAACAAAAATCATGAGGAATCTGACGAAACGATTGAAAAACCATCTGAAGAATGGACCCGTTTAGCTTACTCTTGGTATTTTTCCCAAACAAATGCGCGATTTGAGATATATTTTTGTTTCTTTACGAGGCAAATTTCAGGTGGAGGAAATTATTAGTGACACCCAGACTGTTCATTCATTGCATAAATATATGAGAAATTCCAGAGCCTGAGAGATCCAGGAAATTCAGAGCCTGAGGATTTTTATGCTTTCTTTTTGTATATTATTTATTTTGTGAATTTTTTCTTTTCAGAAGGAGTAACTGATGGTTGGAATTTTGGGAGAATGGACCAATATTTTCAAAGAAGAATATGGAATTCCATATTGCTTAATGGCTTTTGTCCTGTGAGTAAAATTGTTTTGTTTTCATTATAATATCTTCATATTCTTTGAGCAATTGATTATGCATTGATTTAAATTAGTTTTAGTCTGTTTTTATCAATACATGGTTAATTTCTATCATTTATGTATTAATTTTGTCAATCTTTAACAGTCTATTATCCCAATTATCTAAGTTTTAGTGATTGTATTATTTTGATACAAATATTGTATTATATTGAGTTTATTCATGGAATTCGGATTTGTAAAGATATAATTGTTCAATTGATATTTTTCTTATTGTCAATTAGTCTATTATATCTTCACTAAGGATCATGATTTGAAAGTTGTTCTTTCTGCATTTTAAATAAGATTTAAATTGTCAGTCAAAGTGATTGTTATCCTGACAATGTCACAATCTTAGAATTATACAACCTTCTGCTATAGATTTCTCTTAAAAAATAGGTTGTTGGAGCAACGTTATACATGAAGACACAACTAAAAGTTATCTTTAAATACTAGTCAGTTATAGGTTAATGATTTTCTTTTTTCTTTGATTTATATTTTGTGAATGTAAATTAACATTTAAGCTTAAATACTTTGTTTATTTAAGTTAAAACATTATTATTTACATTCATTTATTTTCCTTTTTAGTTTCAAGGTTAAAATAAGATTAGTAGTATGTTCTAAATCTATTTAATTTTTCCTGAGATTTAGTTCTCTTGTACAACCTTAGTTTACAATGTTTCTCGTAAATCTTGCACCTGTTTATTTGTATATTTTGAATATAAAAGTGTGAATAGAAAATGTATATAGTAGATCTTCATTAATGCATAATTAGTTATTTTATTTTTGTAGTTTATATTAGATCCCTTAATCGGATAATGGAGCCATTAAACCTGTCAGGGGTAGTTATTCCAAACGGCTTGGGTTATTTAGACAACCTCAGACTAGACTATTCCCTTCGAATTTATGGTGTGTCATAAACACCCCTCAACACGTAGTCCATGACATATACCTAGAGTTAGACCTAGACCATGACCTAGACTATGACATAGACCTAGAGCTAGACCTAGACCATGACCTAGACCTATACCCTGGCCATGTACATGATCATGAACTAGACTGTGACATACATATTTACCTAGACCATGACCTAGACCCCCCTAGCTCCATCTAAGCCTAGGCATAACCTATACTCGACCCTTAACACCCTCCACACTCAATCCCTAAGTGCATTATGCATATACCTCTTGTTAAAGGCCCCACAACCCTTGCACCCACATCTTAGTGATCTAACCATTTCTCCATGCTTGAAAACACTTTCAATCCTAAGCCCTTAGGTTGTGCACTCATCCTTTCCCAACAGGAACGTGCACGCACTTTAGTGCGCACACATTATAGGAACACATGTGTGTTCCTGCTGAGCAGTTTTATGTGTGAAGCACACTCCTCAACCTCTTCTTTCTCAAAGGTAAGGCATGGCAAGTCAAGGAAAGGAAAGGCATGGCAATAAAAGGCATGACATGGCATGACATGGCAAGGAAAGGCACAAAAAATCGAGGTGTGTGCCAACGATGTTGTTAAAAATGAAAAATGGTAGGGATGGGACTCGAAGCATGGGACGAAAAATTTTGTTACTAAAATCAAAATTAAATTAATTCGAAGTATGACGAGTGGGTGACAAAAGGACTTAAAATAAAATAGGGCAGAGCATAGAGAAGAAAACGACAGAGCTGAGAGGAGATAATAGCGTTGGTTCTTTGGTCTGGGAGAAAGAGAGGAGAAAGATAGCCAAGCAGAGAGGAGAATAGATCACCGGTTCGTTAGGTGGTGGAGGTAGGTAGGTATCATAATTTGTTTTATTTCTTGATAAAATATTTTACCAGAAATATGAGTGAGTTATGTTTTATTATTTCATTCATAAACATTGAAGAAATCCAAACATCTTCTAAAGGTGAGGCAGAGCTCACAGTGAATAAAGGTTATGTCCAATAGAAAAATGTAGCCTCGTCTGTAAGGTGAGTGTTAAGTTTTTATTCTTCTTGCAATGGAGTACTTATATGAGTACATATATGACCATGCCCATGACCTAGACCCCCCTAGCTCCATCTAAGCAATACATGTAGTATCTCATCAAGAAAACTTGTTGTGGATGACCAGATGATGGAGGATTTTCTTGGATATGATTATACAATGGATGAAATTAGAGAGGCAACTAGTGCACAACATTGTGGTGAAGAAGTTTCTATGGTGAAACCTCTTGTTGGACAGTTATATGTTCAATAAACTAGTCAATTCCATGTCCAATCTCCTCCCAAAATTGATCTGCAAGTGATTAAAGGGGAAAGAACTGCAACATTTTTAACTCCACAACAGGGAGGTCAAGAATACCAAAATAGGGTTTCATCGTCCCTACCTAGATTGAGATGTGTGTGGTGAAGAAATCCTAAACACTTTCAGGTGGATGAAAGTGGTCTAGCATCACTTGAAGGTAAGTTACCTAACCATATTATTCATTACCATTCTTATAAAATAATTAAAGAATATTTTGAACCAAAATCCAATGCCGCTAAATGTCAATTATTTTTTGCTTTGTTAAAATATAGAAATTTGACTGTTGTTAGGAGAATTTTAGGCATTGAAACAGTCAAAAGTTTGTAAAAAAGTCATCATGTTGTTAGAAACCTTGTAAATTCTTTTCAAAGAATTGGTAAGAAATCTCGTTCTAAAGACTGTAATGCAGCATGACATGTCTTGTCACACTCAATTGTTAGCAAGATCACAAGAAAACATCATTTTCTACAACAAACCTCTCATCTCATGAAATGCAATATCAAAATATTTAGAAAGTATTCTCATAGACAATATAACCTCGACACAGGTGGCCCAATGGATTTGTGGGACTCCATTGGTAGGCTACTTTGTTATGACTTGAAGTTAATTGGAGTAGTTAAGGGACTAGTACAAGATTTATGGCATAAGAATGCTAGGCCCATTAAAAATGATATATTAGAGGAACGTGCATGTGTTCCTCCCGACGAACCTATGTGGCAAGCTAAGTGGAGGTTGGGTTTTTTCCAAACCTATAGCTTCAGGAACACGTGCATGTTCCTAAGAATGCACACATGTTCCTGCAAGTGTGTGTTCTTCTTGACGCCCTCGCCACTTTTTCATCCACCAACTTTGTGCACGCACCCTAATGTAATACAAATAATACACAATTATATTTTTCGTTGTAAAGAGATGTGATGTCCATTAACTCCTAATACATATATATCAATTTTTTTATATTTATTGTGTTATTATATTTATAAATACAAATGTGAAATAAATATCATTTGTATGAAAATCATGTAACTTAAACAAATCGAAGGAACACAAAAATAAATATTGTTACTATTTTCTAATACTTCAATTCTAAGACTTCAACCTATACTTATGACATGTTCAATGTTTTAACAATAATTGTTAATGTCTATATTTCTTCAATTCTACTTAAGTTTTTAAAGGAATGGAGTAGCCATTATTTGGCTTCTCTCTTTCTTTTAGGCCATGCACAAGTAATACATTATTGCAAGGCCACATGTTTCATAATTACTTATTTTAGTTATACACAATTAATACATTAACACATTTTAAATAAAATTGGGCTATGAAAAGCTATTACATTAAAACATTTTCTTAAGAGGAAGGTACTAAGTATCTTTGCTACACATTTCACTTGTTCAAGTTGCTTTTTAGGATAGAGGGTGTAAGCGACACAAAACAAATACAAAGAGTCCCTTCCCCGATGAAAAATAGTGGTTCCATCTAGTGTTTTTACCTAGCCATGCGCACACACTGACCTTAGCCTTCCTTGGCAACCTAACCATCTCTCTCCATTCTTGACAAAGTTCCTATTCTCCTGCTTTCACAATAATGGCTGATTTGTGCAACACCTCTTTCCCTAGTGACTCTATCTTTAGCTTGGTGATGGCTTCTCTAATGATGGCCGCATCTTCTTTCCTTGGTGATTTTGGTGCTCATGTGAAAGACAATATTGGGAAATGCATGAGAGCCAACATGGATATTGGTTGTAGATATAACCCTCTTCCATCCATCAATAATATGGGTAAGGATTATGTTAGAGATATTGTCTAGAATGTATCTTGATCTCCTGGTTGGTTGTTGGTTTAGGAGGCTCTGACTCTTACTATCCCAATAGTGAAAGATGTTGTATCTACGATAGTCTTGTATAACACAAATGCATTTCTATGCTATTTCAATGGTATTTGGTTGCACCTAATCAATCTTAACAACTAGATTTTATACCTCCAACAAAAAGAGTTAAAAGAAGAAGCTTTTATTTACCCCTATGCAAAGGGGGTTTTCAATGTGGTGTTCAATATTGCAGAAGATGAGGATCTGATATTAAAATAAGGTCCCTAGTTTTGGGGGAATTTTGGATTATGCATGACACCCTAGACCCCATTCTTTGATCCAATCATTGATACTTTATCAATGAATCCAGTGTGGGTTAGACTTCCTACTCCACCTCTACATATTTGGGGTTTACCATCTATTTGAGCCATTGGAAATTACATTGGAAAAATATATTATAGAAGTGAGTAAACACATAATCGTATTATCACTACTTATGCTCAAATATGTGTAGAAAGGGACTTTGAAAAAGGGATTCTAGCAAAAATAATCTTGACAAGTGAAAGTTTCTCCTGGTCACAAAAGTTGCATTATGATAATGTTTCTTTTCAATGTAGTGTTTTTTTTTAAACAAGACATTTGGCAATTCATTGCACAAAAGGGCCAATGCAAGCTAGGAAGTACTAACATTGGCACCAAGGCGGAGCATCAAGTGATTAGCAAGGATGAGCCAGTGGACTCGGACCCACCAATGGATGAGCCAAAAACATAATCATAAGAAATCAAGGACACCCCATCAAAAAAGAAAGATGTGGTACCACAAGATATGGTGAAAGAATAATATGTTATTCCCCCAGATATATATAAGGAAGTAGAATGATTTCTTAGTCCTCAGACAAATCAAAGATAGGAAAACTAAGAGGAAGAAGAGGAGTTTCTAGAAAAAACAAAACCTCCAAGCCATGGAAAACCAAGATTGGAGGGAGACAAATTAAATTTATCAAAAGCAACAGAGGGTTGGAAAATAGTACTGAAGAAGAAATAACCTCCTTCAATAGCATAGTCAGTGCTGACAAGACGTTGGGAACATGTTGGCAGCAATGATATAATTTCTATTGTTTATAAGTTGCCTACACAGGGTCTCTAAATTTTCATTACTCGTCATGACCATTATCACTAAATGACACTTGTTACTCGTCGCTTTTTACATATCTTCCTTTCGATTTTTGTTTTCATGACTCTAAGCATGAAAACTCGCAGTTGGAATTGACACTTTGTTTCGATTTTTTATTAAAGGAAAACTGTTCATATGGTCTATTATTGAATTGTCATGTTTTTTCTATGAACATGATTGTTCTCCTTGTTTATAACTCCTTGTTTCTAAACATGCCTTGGTTACATAAGTGAAAGACCTCCACTCATTAATATTTGATTGATATTAATGGGGTTTTGATTCATAAAACTTTTAATTATTCAATTTTCATTTGATACACTTACCTTTGTAATCAAGCCATGAATGTGCGTATTATGGTTTTTCAAGTGTTCTAATCCTTATACGTACCCATATGCCAAGGTGTCATATGAAGTACAACATGCTATTACTGCTCTTTATGGTCTCGAGCTTCACGATTTCGTTCCCACGCATGGTGTTTAACGCCTTTGCCTACCGTTTGAACTATCATAGCATTGTTTTGTAGAAATTTGAGGCTATGGCTCTGTGGTTTTTTATCAAACCCTACCTCCGAGCTCTGTGTTGATTCTCTTCTGATCGCCATGGCTCCAGTGGTAAGGATCGAGCCCAATGGCATCCAAACCTTGTTATCGTATGATAATGCCAGAGACGATTTAGAAAGGAACGGTTGGTGTTTGTTCATTGAAAAATTTAAGGGTTTCAATCTGAGAGTTGCCCAAGAGTTCACATTGACCTTCAATGGTTGCAGAGCAAAGACAGGTGACGTACAGCTAGAGGTGACTGAAGAATTTGTAATCCAAGCTACGGGTTTACCAGCTATCGGGAAAAAATGGTTCAAGAACGCAAAAGTTGAAGAAGTCCTCTGGACTTTGATGTTCACCTCACGGAAAATTACTAGTTGAGATCGAGGTATGCCTATCTCATCTTTAAAACCTAGGTGGCATGATATTCTTGCTATTGTGAAACAGTTCATTACGTGTGAAGGAAGATTTGGGTTAGTTTTCCTGTATCATCTGCGATTGCTTATGAGTTTCATTGACTTCCCGTTGAACATGCCCTACTTCCTGCTTAGAAGTCTGTACAAGATGGGAAAGCGGTTTAGGAGGCAGAGGTCTGATTCGAGTTTATTCCATCATGGTTTAATTAAAATTTTCCTTGTGCATCAGTTGCAATTACACAACGATTGTTGGGATGCCTTTGTTTTACGAAATGGCTTTGGCAACAATGAGTTGGGACAGGTTGATAAAACGGTTATTATTGAAACCCTCGTGAACACTACAGCCTCTTCTCCACCACTCCTGCCCTGATCCTGCCCCTAATATTGAACCCTCGACCTACCCTGATGCTACTCAACCGGACAATCAACTGGAGTCGCACCCAAAGAGTTGCACTAAAATTGTTAAAAAACCCACAGGGAAGAAGCTAAAGGGCAGCGTCGATGTTAATTATAAGAATAAAAGGGCCATTCGTTTGATTTCATGGTGTGCTTGAAATAAATTCAAACTCTGTGCAGATACAAAAAACACAATTGAGGTAAGTGAAGACTCGGATTCAGAAATTGAAAGGTTCTTGGCCGAAGAAGATCCAATGTCATATGGACTTTGCCCTAACAGACCCTACGATTATGTTAGCAACCTGCCTCCATGTCTAAAGGATAATCCTGATTTTCCTGGAATCCAACTCCGTGACAAACCTACCTTTCGCGTGGACGATTCTCCAACCCTTAATGCTGTCGGTACCAATGCACAGTCTCTACAGCCACAGTGTGATGAATGTCGATCCTGGATCAACATGTATTATACGAATGTGTCTGTGCTACAGTCCCGGCTTAAATCTTTAAAAGACCAAGTGGATTTGTTGACAAACAAGAACATCAGACTCCAATCCTTAACTCAAGCAAAGGAGAAACGCCTAAAAACTACAGGATCTGTCATTTTTAAGAATGTAGAGGCAGCGACAACAATAGTAAACTCCAAGATTGCTTGATATGTTTTAATCCCATGATTTGAGGTATGATCTTTTTCAAGTTTAGCATGATTTTGTCACTCTCAATTTAGGATATACGATTTGTTTGAATAGATTACTTTTCTTATAAAGATTAGTTTGTTTTGTTTGTTGAATAAAATATGATTGTAGTGGTAATTATAACTAGCTACAGAATCGTAAGATTATGTAGCCAGTTAGAAAAATTTGTATTACTTAATGTGACAATTGAAAACGTATCTAAAATTTCCCCATTTTCATTTGTTTTCAGGAACCCATGATTTCCAATAAGATATGAGGCACTGTTGAGATCTTTTAGCCATATCAACTTTGTGTTTTTAGTAAATAGATTAGGCTGTTTGTATTTTGATATCAAGAAAAATCAGGGAGGTTGCATCCCCCATATTTTTGGAACAGATTTGATATTATTAACAGGAAACATTTTGTTCCTGGAACCTATATAAGCATGTTATTTTGTAAACATGGCATCATCTCTGCCTGGGGCAAGACTATGGATTTTTCATTTACAGACTTGAATGAAATATAATACTCGTCACAGCTTTAGCTTTTCTGTATTGTGGTTTTATTCAAGTCATGATTATTTCAATTTGTAATTAGATTATGATTGCTTTCACTGTCGTGGTTTACTACAAATTGGTATGATAAAAATTTATATATTATCCATGTTTTATGTTCCAGATTTAACACACAACAATCATTTTGTTCAAACTTGAATTAAGAGATTTATCTTTATCCTTTATTGAACATTTATACACAAGTTCTCACAGCAGGATTTATCTTAATGTGGCTACTTGTGAAATTATGAGATTGTTGTGATCATATCTCTTATATGTTCTATCATTCGAATTCCATCATTATTGCTTCACATTTATGAGAAGCAATTGTAGGATTTTCTGCGGGTTTACCTCATCAGACAGGGAGATTGGATGTTACACACTGAACAAATATTGGATGCAGTAACAGGTCATTTTGTTAGTTTGATTTCATTAGTTTAATGAATGCAGAAATTTCCTGCGGTTAAAACATCTTCTACTATCTGTTATTTTTGTTTTCAATTAGATAGTTTGATATTCCATTTCTAGAGTATAAACAGATTAAACAATAGTTTTACTGTTGTTTAAAAAATCAATTTATATTCGATTTTCGCGGATTTAGATTAAAATTCGTATTGTGTACATATTATATATATATTAGAAATAGAATCATTTGTATATATTGTACATATAATAAGTAGAGTTATTTTATAAATATTAGTTAATTAAATTGTAAATATATATTAGATGTATATATAGTTTTCAGCAATTGTTATTTATTAAGTTATTGCATTTCCTTTAGTTTTTTTTTCGCTTTCTTTAGGACTTAGATCGACCAACGAAGCCGCTAAACCCGTCAAAGTGGATTAATCCAAATGAATTGGGTTAACTAGACAACCCTGAACTGGATTCACTCCTCTAGTTGACGAGCGGTCAATTTTGCCCGTCAACAAATGGTGCTAGAATGAGGGCATGAAAACTATTAATGGCACGAGGAGGTCGTAAGACTCCTCCACCACCTACCTGCTCACCTATAGTAACTAGAAGTCGTTCAGAAGACAACATTGTCCCTCAAACAAAAACCACGTCAAACGACGATCTACAGATCACAGTTGAACCAGTAACTCCAAACCCTATGGGTGGTGACATACAAGAGATTGTTCGACAATCTCTCATAAGAACACACAATGCCTTAGCCCGTATAAGACAACCAAAATGACCTTTGAATCAACCATTAGACTTCTCTGATATCAGAGAACAACTTGGAGGTATCAACCTTACCTTAAACCCTACAAATCCAATCCTCATTCCTGTAGCAGGAGGATCTGGTATACCACCATCACCACCTCCTTCATCTCCTTCTTCTTCTGGAGAAGAACCCTCTGACGAAGGTAGTTCCTCACCCCAGCCTTCGACACCACCCACACCTATGGCCAACCCAAACAATCTCGCCAGACCTTGGCTCAACCAAGATGCAGTGGCCATACCTAGGCCTCAACATCCTTTACCCAAACACCTGGAGAAATGGCTCCCTAAGTTTGACCTGCACTCCAAATAGATCGCTGAAGATCACATCAAAAATTTTATGTTAGCCATTAGA
>JASDQU010236712.1:0-13566 GCA_032191745.1 Picea mariana
TAAAACAACTCACTGAGCCTTCTGTATTTTCATCAATTCAATAATACAGTCACAACAGCTACAGGATTCATGTGTCATTTTTGGTGGTGATGTTTTTCTCATTCACTGTAAATTTGTTTCCATTGTATTTCTTAAGTTATTCATACTCTAAATTATCTTAAGAATTTTGAAGAACAGAATTTTTTGAGACATACATTTTGTTTATGGCTTTGACATAATTGTCAATGTTTTCTTCTCAATGGTTAATTTCAGGATTCTTGATTGCCTTGTTATTGCCTATTCTTCTCATCTTGCTCCTCTAAATCCAAAAATCAAATTCAAAGAATCCAACAAGGGTGCCTACTTTTCCCTGTAATACTGTCTGTAGAACTTGTTTTTGTTTGAACTTCATGTTGTGACCCCATTACCCATTGGACCTCTTTTCTCTTGTTCTGGCCAATCATTTAAAAAATCCAAACTCTGAACCCATTAGCTAGCATAATATCTATTCAAAAAAATCTATATCACACAAGGAGATCCCTCTCTGAGTCTTGGAGGGATAGATCCAAGACTCAAAGTGGTTTTGATGTTGCCTCTGTGACTGCCTCCACAGCCTTGGGCAAATTACAGAGTGTTAACAGAATTTATTTTAACTAATCAGAAAGAGAGAGAAGGAGAAAATGTGTGATGCACTTATTTTTTAAGTTTGTCCTCACTGCTTCTGATACGAGCTTGATCTCCAAACTCCCTAGCGCAATTTGATACCTGCAATGCAATAGACAACAAAGAGAAACAAATAATTCCTACTCTACAAGATTAGATCAAACAAATTCATCTACAAAGATTGAAGGAACAATAGACAAGCATATGCAAGAAAACACAAGCTTGAAGGAAATAGGCCAAGTGTATTAAAATGAGAACCCAAAGAGAATACTTACAAACATGGATGATGATGCAGCGCTCCTCCAAGCTCCACTCGTCCAACCCTTGCACAATGCTACCAAGATCATAAGTTTGATATCCAAAAGCTCCCTCTCTTTATCCATGTAAATCCCTCATTATATAGGATGTGGAGGCTTAACCACCATGGATAATATCACTCATTAGATCCACTAAAATGGGATCTCCAAGATTTTTAGGGAGAAAATATCTCTCAAGGATTTTAGAGAGGAAATATCTCTCAAGATCCACCAAATTAGGATTTTGGTTTGAGAAAATATCTCAACCATCCATGAGATTCTCAACCTCTCCTTGAGATTAGGAAACTAAAAGTGAGGTGGATTCTCATAGTAAATTAAATTCCCTTTTATGAATATTAATAAATAATTCATGTGCACATAGTATTGTGACCTTCATATAAATTATTTCTCTTCCATAATGACTAGGGATTGTAACAAATGTTCTTTCATGGTGTCAGTGTATGTGAACCTTTTATGACACTTGTGACACTTAGGGTGAGGTACTTAAGTGTCGAATTTTGGTGTGCAACACCCATACTTGACCAGACCTCTTCGTTTTTGTTGGTTTAGTCTCCCACTTCATGCAATATCCTCATGAGAGTCATTGGAAGGCATCAAAGTGTATTATTTTGTACATTAAGGATACTTGTTAGTTTAGCATCAAATATACTTTAGGGTCTCTTAGTCGTTAGTGGGATTTACATATTCATATTGGGGAGGTAATATTGATGATCATAAGTCTACTTCTAGTTACACTTTCAACCTTGGTTTGGGTTTTGTCACTTTATCCAAAAAAGAGCAATATGTTATCTTTATGGTAATTGATAAAACCACTCAAACAGAGGTAGACACAGAACAAAACAAAGGAATTCCAATAGAAGATCATATTAGTGAAGAGAAGGAGGAAATAGAGAAGGAAATATGTGGTATTAGTGACCCCCAGGATCACCTTGACTTCTCTAACACCAAGTGATCATAGTTGCATGAGGGCATGCAACAGTTTTGGGCTAGGGGACATTAAGAGCGCCTAAAATGGAATAATTCCAGTACTTGTCTATGCCTTTTTTCTCATCATTTTCCATTAGTCACTTTCCTTTTTTATAACTCCTTTATCCAATTCAACTCATTTATCACTAAGTTATGGATCCTACCCCATATGTCATTATTACGTTATTTTTGCATAATTCTTAGGAAGGAACTCTTTACATTCAGTCACTGATATTATTATACAAGATTATACGGTGTCTGCAACACCTCAAAGTGGTTTCAACGCCTCTCTGCTACAATTCCAAGTGATACAATTTCAGGTGCTAACCAAGTTGTTGCAATTCCAGACGCAAACCAACTGTTTCAACTCAAGATGCATTCATAGTTCCTGCAACTCCAGACAAACCATTGCAACTCTGACCACTTCATTGTTGCAACTCCAGATATAGCTCACCATCACAACGGTCAATGTTGTAGCTGGTAGTTGGAAGCTGGAAGTTGGGAAGCAATCTCTATGAAGGAAGGTGATAGGAGATAAATGGGAGGCTAAGGAAATTGGTTACCTATCGAGTCAGCATACGCCTGTTTCCCACTAAAATTGAAATAATYTRTGTAACCAGATGAACATTCGGATTCTCAYGTCTTTCCATCCATTRTTTTTATAATTTTAGAACGGTAATCATATTGTATAAAAACTTCGGCTCCWTAGAGTTGAGGAGGAGGAAATTATTCTAGCAATCACATTTTGCTATTGTTTCTTTCAACTTGCGRAAATATAATTTTAGTTATGTATTTCTAGTYGCATGTTGATGTATTGATTGATCGTGTGATTYTGGTTCTGTAGCTGAGTACCTCTCCTAAGGGGGTAGGCCCCCCTCCTTAGTCAGGTAYTGCATGTAACAATAGTATTATAATTAGCATTTTACTTCTACTCAATTTATTCTATTGTTAGTTTCTTTCAATTGCTATAATTCCAGGTTCATAACTTTATTCACATGCTATAGACATGTTTTCTAGTTTGTTGTCATTCTAGAATCATATTATATTTCTTCGATTTYATAAYTATCTTCCCTTCCACTTTAATTTTAAATCTACAGAACAATGTTATGATTTATGAGTGATTTGTAGGTGTCAATTGTTATGCTATCTCTGAGGTGTCCAATAATGGTGGGAATATGGCCAAAGGAGAGCCACATTGAACAATGGGTGCAGGCCAACTCAAAATCATTGTCACCCATAGCCTTGGTGATGATGTAAGTTCCATAATGGAGTAGGTGAAGTTTTCGATGGGGACCTGTAAGGCATTCTTTCTACAAGTGCAACCAAAATTTGTCTCTCGCCTGCAACTTATGTGACACCCGGTGTTGATCATGGTGTTGCTTGTACTTGTCATTAGACTTATGTAAAATATCTTGAACCTCTTGATGGATGTGTTGGATCCACTCAATGAACTGGGTGGCTTTGTCAACTTCAGTTGGAGCAGGTGATGAGACAGTTGGGGTGGCCGCAAGGGGTAGTGCAACATCCATGGGACCCAATGGTTGGAATCCCAACCCCACCTAAAATGGGTTGTGGTCGGTTGAGCTATGGAGGGCTCCATTGTAGCTATGTTGAACATAGGGAAGACTCTCATCCCATGTGTGGGGGTGCTTATAATTGTACATGTGCAAGATATGCACGATCATCCGATTGATGACCTCAGTTTTTCCATCTGTCTAGGGGTGGAAGGCAGTGGATTTGGTGAGATTGGTGTCCAACAGTGACCAGAGGCTCGACTAGAATGTGTTGAGGAACCGATTGTCCCAATATGAGACAATGGTTTGTTGGATTAAAAAATTTACCCATACTCATTCAAAGAAGAGCTTGGCAGTGACCTCTACTATGATGTTCTTCTTGCAGGTGGCTAGAATTGCCATTTTCGAAAAGTGATTAACAACCACAAAAACATAGTCATTTCCCCTCTTGGTGGATGGAAGGCCTGACATGTAATCCATTGAGATGGATTCACATGTCTTGTCAGGAGTAGGCAGAGGGGTGCACATGCCTTGTTTCTTAGTGGTCGATTTGGAAATAACACAAGTCATGCAGGGCCTGATATACTTGTTAACATCATGTCAAAATTTCATCCAGTAGAAATGTTTTTGCAACACTCCCACTATATTTTCGACACCACAGTGTCCTGCCACCCGACTGTAGTGGGCTTCCCAAATCATCTTAGCTCACTCACTTGATGGAACATAGAGATGGCCTAGATGGCACAACAACCCATCCTGAAGATGGAAATTAGAGACAACTGACTTTGCGCCCAACATTTGGTAGGTGGTGGAGAAGTCAGGGTTTGTCTCATAAAGGTGGGGCCATCTGGAGGTTTTGTGGCCACAAGATTCTAGCACCGTGGTGAGTTTCCTGATTGGAGGTCGGCTAAGGAAATTAGTGACTCGGTTGGTACTTCCTATTTTATACTTGATGTTGAGGTGGAACTGCTGCAAGTATGTGGACCACTTCAAATGGAGGTCATTATACAATTTTCCTTGTGTCTTCATGAACTACAGTGGCTTATGATCAATGTGGATGATTGTCTCCTTCCCAAGAATGTAATGTCTCCACTGGCATCAAGCTTGCACAATGGAGTACATTTGTTTGTCGTAAGTAGGGTAATTACGAACAACATATGATAGTGTCTCACTATGATAGGCCACGGGGTGGCCATGCTGAGTGAGGACGACGCCCACATCATAGTATGAAGCATATGTCTCGATCTCAAAGGAATGTTGCAGGTCTGGTAATGAAAGTACTGGGGTTGAGCACAAGCGTTGCTTCAAATCATCGAATGCTTGTTGTTGGGACATGACCCACACAAATTTTACCTTACCACCACCCATGGTTACTTGGTTGAGGGCCCATGAAATATGGGAGAATCCCAACACGAACCTGTGACAGAAATTGGCAAGGCCCAAGAAGCTCTGAATCTCAGTGAGTGTTATTAGCGCTGTCCAGTCATGGATGACCTGGATCTTGGCTGGATCCACATGCACACCATGTTGATCAACAATGTATCTTAGGTAATGGACCATGTCCGTGCCAAAGGATCATTTTTTTAAGTTGGCATATAGCTTGCGTTGTCGCAGGGTGTGCAGAACCTGCTGAATATGCTGCAAGTGTTTCGCCCAAGTATTTTTGTAGATGAGGATGTCATCTAGATACACCACTACAAAAGTATTGGCGAAAGATCATAGGATATCATTAATCATCCTCATGAAAGTTTTTGGAACATTTTTCAAACCAAAGGGCATGACCAACCATTCAAAAATACCTTCTTTTGACTTGAAGGCAGTCTTCCATACATCTTTCTATTCTATTGGGACCTGGTGGTAGCCATACTTCATATCAATCTTACTGAAGTATTTGGCCCCCATGAGTTGATCAAGGAGGTCATCGATTCATGGAATCGGGTATCAGTTCCTTACTGTGATTTTATTTAGGGCCCGGTAAACAATGCAGAGTTGCCAGGTCCTGTCTTTCTTCTGCACCAGCACAATTGGGCTCCCACAAGGTGATGAGTTGGGATGGATGTGCCCCGAGAGCAGTGGTAGACTGGCACTTTAGGTAGCAGTGTGTCGGGGGTTAGATCGATGGGATGCTTGACCTGACAGTGCATAGGTACTCCGGTAGGTGACAAGAAGATATTTGTGTATTCTTCCATGATCTTATCCACTTTCTTCTACTGTGTGGAGAGGTTGGTCGCGGAGGCCCTGGATGTGGTTGCGATATTTCACTCACTCTGAGAGAGAATCATGAAGAAGACAAACTTCCCCATATAAGAGATGACCTTCCTGCATTTCTTGCAGAGATCAAGGAAATAACACTAGGTGGGACTGCCTCGGGTATCATGTACAATTTCCTATCCAAAGTAATAATAAAACTACAAGGCCTAGAGTCATATATAGCATGATGTTTCCATAAATAAGGTTTCCCAAAAATAACATTACAAAATTCAAGAGGAGAAACATCACACAATACCTCATCTTTGAAGGGCTTGATGTCGTACAACATGTGGCATTGTTGGCTGACGCAGAGATCGCTTCCTTGGCGGAGCCATCCAATGGTGTAGGGTTGCGGGTGTAGCGTTGTTGGTAGGGATAGTCGTTTAAAAACCTCTATTGAGATGAGGTTCTTATGTCTACTGCTATCAATGATGAAGTGCAGCAGGGTGCCTTTCACCCACATCTATGAATGAAAGTGGCACTCACCTTCCTCTGGCTCGTCTGGTTCACCGGGATGGATCTTGGTGGTAGCAACAGTGGCACTGGGTTCTACGTCAATAATTTGTCTCCCCTTTTCTGGCTCTAACTCAAAGTCAGAACCTACATCTAATTCAGAGGCTTTCACCTCAGCCACCATCCACTGCTTTGAGCAAAAATCAACAGTGTTATGCCAGGGGCTCTTATGGAAGTTGCACCACTTCCCGGTATCTTTCTTTGTCTTTTTGATGTCCTTCTTTGCTTGTGGCTTGGACTGGTTGTCCTAAGGATTTCCAACTTTGTTATGTACTTAGTTCTGTATTTTGGGGTCACCCTTTCCTTGCTTTTGTTTTGAGGGGTTCCCAGGCTCAAATTATTGCGTCTTTTATTTAAGATTTTTCTCGATCTTGACGGCATATCGATAGGTTGCGCCCAAGGATGAGATGTACAGAAAACCCATTTTGGTCTAGATGTATCTATGCATACCACTGCGATAATTGAGCACCATATGTCACTCATAATCTTTGATACCCAGCTTGGTACGCAAGGTATGAAATATATTTGTGAACTATGGCATTTCTTGGTCTCTTTCATCCCGTAGTGTGGTCCATTTTGTATACAGGTCGTCATAACTTTTGGCAGGGTAGTATTTCTCCTTAATAGCATCCATAAAGGACTCTGAAGTGATAGTGAATGCAAATAATGAGGGTTCCTCTATTTCCTTTTGCTCACAAAAAGTTTCCCACTAATATTTAACATGGGGAACGACTTTAAGGAGCGCAAAAGTAATATTTTCTCTATTCGAAAATTTATGGACAGAAAAATACCCTTCTAGTAGATTCAACCATTTATCTACAGCATATGCGTCTATTTGACCTTCAAATATAGGAATGTCAAAGTTGATTTTTACCTTGAAGGGGACAGCACCTCCGCTCAAGGAAGATGTGTCGCCTATTGGTAGTCATCGAAGGATTTGCGCAAAACTATCCATCATCTCATTCCTCTGTTGCGTGAGGGATTCCTAGAGAAAAAATTTGAAAGGATAGCTTGTCCCATCATCTTTATTTTCTCCCACCATGAGAGGTTTCTTGGGCGTGTGATATATTTTGTCCTCAAGAGAAGCAAGCTCTAGACCCAATTCTTTGTATCCTGACCTCGTCGGGGACATGCATTAAGAACGACAAGGACCAAACTGCTCTGATACCACTGATCTAGATTTTATGAGTAGAACAAAATGAATACAAATTATTATTATGCTTAACATAAAATAATAGAGATACATTAAAATTGGCTTCTATTCAATAAGGAAAAATTTTGAAAGTGTAAAATGCAACAAAAAACAAGCTTGTTAGAATGGTGGCAGCTTATCTCTGAGAAGAGATGATTACAATGAGGCTCTCCAAGCCTTTTTAAAATAAAAGGGAATGCCAAAACCCTATACATCCAAAAACCTAACCCTAGGAGATGCAGTGCCAAAAGTCATGTGGGCCCGTTGGGGTAAGCTAGTACATCAACTTCATGGGGTCGTAAATTTTGCATATGATCTCCGTTTTAGGTGCACGATAGCCCGTTGGAAAGATTTATCCAAGAACTGCACATGTTGACATCAAAATATGACTCTATACACAATCGAACTATGGCGAGCCCTAAAAACATTGTTTAGGGCCTCAAAATAGCCCAGGAAGTCGACGACCTAAAAACTAGGAAAAAACTGCCAAACTGGAAAACTGCCAAATTGAACTAGTTGGAATAGGTGGGAGGCCACCGACATCCATCTGGATCACATTAGCATATCTGGTTGACTTAATTAAGTATTATTAGTCTTTGAATTTTTGACATTAAATTGATACAACGCCATAGACAAAATAACACTCTTCTTGCATAGATTGTGCACGACAGTTCACAAGTTCCATACGAGCCCCTGACTGATAACTAAATGTAAAACTCTTCATTTTCTTATTAAGTTAATTAGAAAGTAATTTAAATGTCCATCATCTCTTCTAAACTATTATGTAGAAAAGAAACAACTAAACTAACTCTATTCTACAACTATAATATCCTTATTGGAATACAAAAATAGTTCATAGTATTCCAGTGAGGAGAAAGAATATATTTTATGATGAATATGAGGTAAAAATGAGCTACCAGGCCACAAAAATAGTTCAAATATCTTGATAATTGTTATCATAAATACATCTCAATTTTAACTTAGTAAATAGTTACTAAGTAAATACCAATATGTATACTCATATTCAATAATGTAAATTAAACATGAAATAAAGATAAGTTGCAAGACTTCAGAAATAGTTCTTATAGCCAAAAAAACGATTTGAACTTATGTATTTCAATAACAACATTAAGTAAATAGTTACTTAACGGTGATTAATATACATATTCATGTTCAATTTTTATCATTCATATCAAATCAAACTAAGAATCGAACATAATAATTTCTCAAAAATTCTAACAATAGTGTAGAAATGAGAATATAAATTGTTCATTCATAAATTAATATGATAGAGGAATAATGTGGCTTGCAAAACAGATATTTCATTAGTCTTGAAGAATAGTACCAAAACCAGCAAAACACCATATAGTCGTTGCCACTTTCAGGTCTTCAAAACTCAAAAKTTTAAGGCTTTTACAATAGTGCACATAGCCCTCTTTCTATAATTTCCAACCCCTTGGTCTTTCTACAAAATTATAGTAAATAGAAGAAATGATGCTAGATTGTAGAACTGGTTCCATCATTTGATAAAATTGATATGCCCAGATATTTGATTTGATTTCTTATCTGATACTAAGGAGATATATTCTCCTCAGTTCCAGCAACACCTGTGATGACTTTTTCCCCTTGCATTTGTCCTTGACTTTGCTACAAAGAATTTTTTTCTAATATAAGTGCAATTATCGGAGGCTGGGGAATTTCTTCATTTAATTTACATCGATAAATCTTCTTAGCAATTTCCTCTTGGCCAAATGAAAACTTTGATAAAAATTTATCAATTTCTTTTGAACATTATGTTGGACGAGTAAGAAGTTGTCTAACACTTTCCAGATTCCAGAAACTCAAATTATTGATTCAATTCTTGAGTCTATCTAATGCTACACATCTCTAAGGAAATTTGATAAAGGCACTGATCTTCCTAGAAATTGCACATGAGGCATMTTGTATTCTTCAATGATATATAATGCTAAATCCCATAAGACTAAATAATTTTTAATTGTTTCTTCAATKAAACCCTACGAAAACAAACAATTTGCTTGTCAGGAGTCAAGTGAGGCTTGTGTTTGGATCTTTTCTTCTTCAGACATTTTGGAGTACCCTGGTGAAAAAATGGTTCTTTGTGCTTCCCATATTTTTAGATTATCAAATATAKTTTGGAACTCCTTTTCCTTTTCAGATTGTAATTGAGACTCTACAGAAAACTCCAGGACTTGTTCATGTTGATCTTTAATTACATACATTTTTGAATAAAATAATACATGTGAGGATGATAATTTGGTATTAATCTCCATTGCTTCTTTTCTTAGTATTTTTTAATTCTCAATTTTGATTTTCATCTCCTCTAATTGAGCAGTCAAGGTATCCACCTAATTGTCATAATATTTGCTCATTTTTCCTTTCTCACTAAGAAACATGGTAATTTGTCTGTCGTGTTCATTTTGAATCTCATCTATTTTTGTTGTAAATCATACAATGGTATTTTGAGAGAGATTATTTTCTTTTGTGAATCCTTAATTTGAGATTCATTCTTCTGTGTCCAAATGTATTCTTGAACCCTCTGTTATTATTGAATCTATTTTACCATGTTCTCCTCTTTCTTTAACTGGTTAGACAGTCTGCCCACGGACCATTCATTTGCACTGGCAAATTCCCCCAAGGCATCAACAACTTCTTCTACAAATTATTCATCATTCAAATGTGCAACATTCCATAATTGGGTTAGCTTTAGTGTGATTTCTTCATGGTGGGTCATTTTTCTCTTTTTGTACTTTCTCCTTTCTATAATTTTGGTTTTGTTATAAAAAACATAGTTGTCTAAAGATAAGACAATATCTTGTATTGGATGGATGCTGCTAAGATCCACAAAAGTTGTACTCAATATTCCAGGAATTGAATTTATGGGAGTAGTATCAATAGGATCAATAATTGGGATTATTTTTGTTTGGGAATGTTCCATATCTGTGTCGGTGTTGAATTTTGTACTCACTTTAGGTCTCTTGGAAGGATTTTGGATAGTTGTTTTGTTTAAATTTTCTTCTCATGTTGCATCTTTTTTTGAAACTTTATCCATCTATGTTTCTACTGCAGAAACATTTTGATCTATTTATGTTTCAGAATTGGATGATTTATCCTCATCATCATCATCATCTTCCTCAATTTCTCCAATCCCCTGCTTTATTTTCTTTTCCTTCAGAATATATTTCTTTCTTTTAACTTTTCATTCAATGAAATTTAAGAAATTAGAATTGTTTCTAATGGCATCAACTCTCTTAGGCATTTCATGAAAACTTCTGGCTCTCTGGAAAATAATATCAAAGGGGTTATCTTAATGAATATATGTTTTCCATAGCACAATGTTTTTTACAACCTCTGCTAGATCATTTTTTGTAAATCTCCTTGGGATAGACATATTATATCTAATTGATCTACTTACTTTTGAGCATGTTTTTCATTTAACAAGGTAAAAATTCCTAACAAAATTGGGAAAGTAGGCCATTTCTTTTTCTAATTTTTTACCAAAGTGGTTGCAATGTCGACACTGACAATTTGATATGCAACTTCCCTTAATGTTAGCCTACCTGGAACATACCTAAGTAAGATATGAGGAGGCCCTTCACAACCATAAATTATGATGCATGGTAATTCTTCATCTACAAACCAATCACCAATTTATTTTATATCATCCATGGCCTCTTGAGTGAATCTTGAGGATGACTGGTTTTCAAAAGCAGATGCAAGGGAAGCATGAAGAAATTGCATATGTCATAGAAATCATTTTTTCATTTGATTTCCCACATTTTGGAGTAGTACAAGTGAATAGTTACCTCGGAAGGAGACCAACTACAAGCTAAAGGGGGGGAAGGGGTAACTGCACAAATGGTATCAACTAAATAAGCATACATCAAGAATCCTAGATAGTATCCTAGAGGTTCTTCTTGAGACTTTTGCACTTATTGTTTGACAATAGAAAAGAGTATATGATCCCATTTGAAAATATTCCCTCTGAGGACTTGGTGGATGAGAGGAACCCAACTCAACTCAAATTTAAAAGAATCTTTCTCGCCATATAGATGAAAAAGCATTATGGAAACCAACATTGGGGATTTCTTTAGTCTATGGACATGGTAGACTTTGTCAGCTATTATTTTGAAAGAATTGGGATCATACCACCATTCCTTAATCAAATCAACCATTTAAAGTTCCTCTTTTTCAACATTTTTCTTAATGAAATCTTTAATGAAATTGTCATCAAGACTGACTGTGGGTGGGATTAGCTTATACATATTACTAACATGCTCAGGCATGAAGGAACCAACAATTTGGTGGGATGAACTAACCATAGTGCATGTAGAGATATCAGTATGAGAGATTATCCACCTTACCATGTCATAGTAGGGAAATATGAATGGTCTAGTATCAATTTTGTGAAAATCGGATCCTTTGGTATCAACCAAATTGTCTACATCCGATTCATATTCTTCAATGAAATCTCCCTCTTTGATGAATGTATATATTTGGCTCCATTCCAAACTATTTCTTTCTCCAGTATTGAATGTTGTTTCAAAGAAGAATGTTGAATTGGGGTTCTTTTCAATTTTTTCTTCCTCATCCTTCTACTGCTCTGCTTTACTTTTATGAGTCATTTTGTCTTTGAAATTTATGAAAGTAAACAAAGATATGTGAGTTTTATTTTAAAACAACTAACAAGTTTCAGAAAATTAAAAATAATTCTAATACTAACTAGTGGAAGGGAATCCCAATGAAAACGGCTCAAACTAAAACTTCTTTGATCACGAAATCAGGGTTTGTTATCAGACTGAAACCTACCTTATTGCGTTTATGTGTGATTTGGGGAGGATTAATGCATTAAAATTCTAAAGTCAATGCTTCATTTAAGGATCATAATATTTGTGATAGAGCCAAGATGAAGGACAAGACAATTACGATTATTTAAACCTATGAGGGAAAGTTCATTATCGCCTACCAAGTTACCGGGAGGTTTTGAGACTAGACTTATATCCTAAAAAATTGAAGTATGATCCGGTATCATATATTGGAATTTTAATTAATGTTTTAATCGTTTAACATGACACCATGAATGATTGGTGGTAGAGGATTGGCAGAGCTCTCGGCGGCAAAAACCTACAAATCTCTTTGAAAAGACAAAGGGTGGTATCGTCGGAGAGGTGGCTAGGGTTTCCCCAGCTGCTTCCCCTCCYGTAGGCACTCAGCTCTRCTTCCCCCCTGTCGGCACATCCCTTCAGYGATGGTCTAGACTGGTTCTCTATGTGTACGGCCTTTGGCCAGCTGGGGTTCTTTCCCTCTGGTTTTCTAGTGGCTATGCCCCCGTGGGATATTAGTTTTTCCATTKCCTCTTTCAATGATGGGGAATCCTTATATGGGCTTGGAATACTCACTATTTGATTGGACTAATCAGGATATCGAGATATCAAGGCATTTGGGAAGTAAGTTTTATTTCTTAACAATTTTTTTGTGTGTTTTTTAAATGATTAKTGTATTCAATTTTAATTATAAAATGAAACTATCAATAGCTGAAAATGTAGAATCAAACAAACCGAAAATAAACAAAAAGGGACCTATTATGTATCTAAAAGGTAAAAAATAATGGGGGGTTGTTGAGGTTGTAATATAGCTAAAGTATATTACATTTCTTGTCATATAATAATATGTTATAGGTTTGTTATTGTGTAAATAGGCATTATAATGTAAATGATAAGTCTATCATAAGTCATGAACTTTGGTCTATGATAAGTCATAACCTTTTCCAAGGATGTGACTTATCGTTCCCCACGTGTATTTATATACATGTATTGTATCTCATATGATGTCAAGTAAATATGAAAAATGGATAGTAAATAAAACATTATTTATTATGGATATATGGAATTATGTTATGCATTCATGTTGTTCTCATGAATTGGACCACCAAATCCACTTAATTTGGTATAGCAGTATTTTTGTTGGCCTGTGGTCAACTTTTCAGTTGTTCGATTGTTCCCCTAATCTGTCATCAAGTGGATATTGTTGTGGCATAAAATAAAATAAAAAGAAAAAGAAAAAAAGAAAAGAAAAGAAAAATATTGCAAATAATCTCCAGGTTGGTGACCCATTTTTTTCTCTTAATAAAGAAAAACATAAGGGAGAAGAAAAA
>JASDQU010236713.1:5242-16977 GCA_032191745.1 Picea mariana
ATTTTGTAGCAGCTCATACTTATTATCCATTGTCTATCTTCTTGGCCATCTGTTGAGCATTCCAGATCGACATCTTCATTGTAGCAGGTTCTTCTATCTTATGAATAAAAGAAGATTTGAGATGTTTTGGCTTGTCTATCATATTGCATATGGTTGAGGTATGTTTCATGGTTGTCTATTCTTGTTATTTGCTTCATACACACATATAAACACAAGTAAACAAATAGATCAGCAAACTGTTTGACGAAATACCTCACTCATATTTTTTTTTTAAAAAGACACCAAACAATGATGATCCTTGCATAATGGCTTGGGATCATTACAGAGTCATAAGTATACTTCACTATATATAGTGACCCATATGGAGAACTAACAGAAGGAGAAATAACAGTTGGAGGAGAAGGATCCGATAATCAACCATTAGAAACTTTTTCTTTATCGGGTTTAACTAGAGTGTCGTAAGTCGTAGAGAGATTTGTTATATCAATACCACTAAACATATAAATGTGAGCACTCATGGAGGCTTAATCATTAGAAGGGTGGCTGGAACTGCCCCCTGGAGAGGGGGTTTGAGCAACCATAGATTGTTGCTGAGGAAAAGGATGAGTAAGCACAACGGGTTGGGAATTTCCCTTGAAAATTTTTGTCACTTCATCATGATGTGGACATTCTCGAGTGTAGTGATCATCACCACAAATAAGACATGGGAATTTCGGTTTCCTTTGTGTTTTTTTTTTGTTATAAGGTGATTGGTTTTGAGCTTTAGGTTGTTCATTAATGTTACTATTCTTGGGTTTGTTCTTCGTCTTTTTCTTACCTCTAGATTGTTGTGAAGGGGCAGACTAAACCACATTCACCTCAAATATCTGAGTGTGGGGGAAGGTAGAGGAGAGTGAGGTCAAATTGGGAGTGGATGTCGGAGCAAAGTGCTGCATAGTTCCAGTCGACTGGGAAGCAGATGGAGTTTTGATGGAGCCTATAACACCATCTGCATGAGATGAGGATGAAGGTTTGAATGGATCGGTAGTGGCTTGGGTAGCATTTGGGATCAACTCATACAACGTACCAGATTGAGAATAAACCAAATCTAAGTACTGAGACTAGGCAATGGCTTCTTCCTCGGTGACTATGCCACCCATAGAGACATCACGAGCAATTGGGGGTAAAAGTGATTTGGTAAACCATTCTGCCAATAATTGGTCAGGAATGATCGCTTTGATCAACCTTCATCGTTGTCTCCACTCATGAATATGATCAGATACATGCATGAAATTAGTCTTATGAAGGGAGGTCAAGAGTTCAGTACCCATATCATATCGAATGGGTAGTTGAAAGTGCGTGAGAAAAGATATGTCAAGAGAGTTGAAATCATGGAAAGAACCACGTGGCAGTTCAATATACCACTTGGCTGCAGAGCCCGTAAGTGTCTGCTGGAAAAGACGCAAATGTATAGAATCGCCCATTAAGGAGTTTGATGAACACCACAAATGGAAATTCATCACATGATTATTCGGGTCTTCTCTAGGTTTTCCGTCAAATTTTGGAATATCAGAAGGTAATTTATCTGGAATCACTGGCCAAAAAGGTGAATGGAATATAGGATCGTTGGTCAACCGAGACAAGTCTGGGATATCCAGAGTCGCGAGGAACAATAGCTGTTGGTTAACTTGAGGATGATACCAGTGTGGCATAGGGATACCAATAGGACCGTAAACTGGGTTAGGTGGATAATTGTATCCAGTAGATCCTCCTACATACGATTGTTGCTGACCAGAGTAAACATGATTCGAGGATGGTGGAGAAACAAGTGTGAGCGGAGAATAACCTGATGGGTTTTGAGGATTATAAGTCAAATTTTGTGTTTTTCCATAAGGGGGGTAAAACTTTTGTCCATAAGGAGGATATACATTAGTTCCATAGGAAATATGAGTTTGTTGTTGACCTTGAGGATTTTGTCCCCCAAAGAATTGTGGGTTTCCCATGAAAGGAATGTTACATGGATTTCACATTCTATACGCATTATGTCCATAAGGTGGATGATAGACTCCAGTTTGAGGCTACCCCCCAAAGGGAGGTTTCCCCCCAGCAAAAGGTTTCCCTCCAGCATTATTTTTTCCCCTAGCATGAGGTTTCCCCCTAGCATGAATTTTCCCTCCAAACGGAGGTTGTCCTCCAAAAAAAGGTTGCCCCCCAGCATGAGGTTGAGTTCCTAGATTTTGGAAACCAGACGTGAATGGCTGGCTGATACCACTAAATGGATTAGAGCCACCAAGACTAGTTCCTCTAGATGATTGTGTAGGTATAGAAATTTTGGGTATAACCTGGGTAGTGTTGACAATCAAGGGGAAGTTACGAAGGAGGTGTAGATGAAAGTGGTGTACCAATGGGAGCTTGGATAACCACCACATTACCGGTGGGAATAGTCACAACGTGAGGGACCATCGTAGAATGGGACATGTGGAAAGAAATAGTGGAACTTGGACTAATAGACTACATGTTCAGACCAATAGATAGTGTGGTTAAACCAATGGTTGTACCAGCAAAATGATCTAAAGGTACGGTGTAGTTAACAGATGTTCTGGGTATTTTGGATACAACAAAAGTATCGACACCTATCCCTAATCCATAAAGGTCTTGCACCATGCAAGGTGAGATTATAAATATGTCGATCATCTAAAGGGGGTCCTTGACTTCAGGGCCTGAATGGGGCCTGGTTGGGATTTTAGAAGAATCAATGACAACAAGTTCTCTAGCTGAATTCAGCTAGAGAAAAAGTCTTTGATATCCCACATGAATGCAAAAAGCCTCTAGAAAATCAGAAACAATCCGAAAATTTTCTAAAGAGGTGGAAACTTCCTCCTGTGATTTTGGGTATAACCTGGGTAGTGTTGACAATCAAGGGGAAGTTACGAAGGAGGTGTAGATGAAAGTGGTGTACCAATGGGAGCTTGGATAACCACCACATTACCGGTGGGAATAGTCACAACGTGAGGGACCATCGTAGAATGGGACATGTGGAAAGAAATAGTGGAACTTGGACTAATAGACTACATGTTCAGACCAATAGATAGTGTGGTTAAACCAATGGTTGTACCAGCAAAATGATCTAAAGGTACGGTGTAGTTAACAGATGTTCTGGGTATTTTGGATACAACAAAAGTATCGACACCTATCCCTAATCCATAAAGGTCTTGCACCATGCAAGGTGAGATTATAAATATGTCGATCATCTAAAGGGGGTCCTTGACTTCAGGGCCTGAATGGGGCCTGGTTGGGATTTTAGAAGAATCAATGACAACAAGTTCTCTAGCTGAATTCAGCTAGAGAAAAAGTCTTTGATATCCCACATGAATGCAAAAAGCCTCTAGAAAATCAGAAACAATCCGAAAATTTTCTAAAGAGGTGGAAACTTCCTCCTGTGAGGTTATAATGTCCCGGACCTTGCTCTATTGAGGAGATCCAAAAAATGCAGGGGTAAAGGGGTAGAATCTTCCAGATTGTCAGAGGAAGTCCCAATACCCTACACGAATGGAATGGAGGGTCAAAGTTGGCAGAACAAAAAATTCTATGAAAAAATTCTATGGCCAACTAAAGTAAAGAAACAACATACACAAATCAAATCTAGGAAGCAAACCAAGAAAACAAAACCTTCTCTCAATGGCCATTCTATTTGGTGCTGAAATCCAACGTCACGTAACCAAGTCAAGAGGGGGCTAGGATAATGAGCATGTGGAACATTTATGATGGTGACCTGCTTAATGGACTTATGCCTTGGTGCAAGCTTCCACACAATAATTGTGGATTTACCCTCCAAGGAGCCTGAGTGATTTTGGCCAATGTCTGTTCCAGGTACAGTGAGACTTCCTTTCCCCGCCACCTTGTTTAAAAACCCTAAATATTATGGCTACTAAGGACACCAACTCGCAGTTAGCCCCTGGGAGGGTATAGTTGACAGTCCAGTCTGAACGTATGAGCAGGATAACAAGTCTGAAATCCTTCGAGAGAACTAAGGAAAAGTGGACCGGTAGAACTCCAGAGGACCCCGAACAGATTTGGAATTCACGAAGCACTGAGATGAAATGAAAACAAATGAACCTCAAGAAGAATCCTCAATATACGATCGGACCACTACGAATGGTTGAACCACAAAGGGATAATCTCCGTAACTCTCTCGAATGCGACCTTGTGTGTAACCCATGTGTGAGAGGGGGATCCCAACAAGCTTATACAAAAATTGGATTTTCTCTCCCTATCACAAGATGCTAATGTTTGTTTTGAATACTTTGGATATTTGTACTCACAACCTAATCCAAAGTGCTAATCCTAGTCTAATGTTGGTGGAAGATTCTAAAAACAAAAAGTTCTAGATCAATTTTAATTAGCATTAATTTTGCAATTGTTCTTACTCAGGGGTGTATGAGAGTGAAAATGATGATCTTATGACTCAATTCCCCAAAAATGCATAAGAAATGATAAACAATCCTTTCTTTCAATGAATGTCTATTTAAGGGAAGGAGAAAATTTTCTTTTCATTGTCAAACACTAAGATGCAATAACCTCATGAAATTGTTTCTCAATCAAGAATCCAATATACTGCTAAAATATTTCAGAAATTCGTTCTAATATCCAAAAAAAATCATGAAAATATATCCATTTGTTTAAATGTGACTGATAACTAGTTTGATGTAAAGCTTCCTATGTCATTCAGAGTTCAGGATCTGTAAGATTTGAGTAATTGGAAGCAAAAATTCACATAAACAAAACACACTCTCGTTATGATTAAACAAGAAAGACAAAGATGACCAAACTTGCAAAAAGAAAAACAAAAAGCTCAAAAAGAAGGAAAAATGTTTGGATGAGATGACCTCAAAGATCAAATGGAATGGTACATAGACCTCTGGATTTCCTTACAAAAGATTTCACTCAGTCAGATAAATGAGAAGAAAATAGCAAGTTGTCTCTAAATTTTCAAAGATGAAGAGTGACTTCAAGGTAAGGAAAAAATATCAAAATTACAAACAAGACCTAATCAATTCTTAAAAATCAAGATGTCGGAGGATAAACAAGGACACATTGAGATGGTAATGACCATGAGCAAATGAAATCAACAAAGAGAAGGTTCAAAGATCAACTCCCAACAAGATTTTGGGTAGAAAAAGACCAGCGCTCTGGTGTCAAGGGCACCAAAGTGAAATGCTCTGTGGGAGCTTGTCAGGGAGCGCTAGCGCTCTGGTTGTAGAGGAAGGGGAGCGCTAGCCTCTCAGAACTTAGAAAATTTCCTAGAAAATAAAAAAACTCAAGAAAATCTAGAAATTAAAAGTGTATAAGATGAATCCAAGAGCCAACAACACATCTAAGAATCAGAGACACATCATGGATAAGATCTAAAAAATGAGCAAAGGTCAAAACAAGACCTAGGAAAGGAATCAAAACTAAAAATTCCCTCCCCATTGGAGTCACCAATTTCTATTACGAGAGAATCCCCCTATGGACAAGTGGATTTCCTCTTGGATACTAGACCCCTATAACCAAGACAGAAAAGTGAAAATGTTGAACACTAACATTCCTTCTAATGAATCTAAACTAGTCAAGGAATAAGAAGAAAGGAATACCTTTAATAACGTTTGTCCTTGCTCGATCTAGGCTTATCTTGATCTCCAAGCTCTTCAGAATGCCATGTAATCCAATGAACAACAACGAAAAAACATTCTTCCTATTCTACCATGGTTAGCTTCATAATATATCTATCAAAAGAATAAGTTCATAAAACATACACAAACTTAAAGGAAACAGGCCAAGCACATATTTATATCAATGAAAACAAAGAAAAGTTCTTACAACCATAGATGTAGATGCAACAAATTCACCAAGATCTCTTTGTACAAATTCTTGCTCAAAAGTTCCACAATCAGAATGACTGTATATTTCACTGATGAATATCCCTTATGAGATCATAAGTTTGATACCTTGCATCTCTCCCTTTTTACCATGAATAGGCCTCCTTATATAGGCTTGGAGAGGCCTAACCACCTTAGATATCCTTGGGATAGGTTGAGGATATTACTCCATCAGTTTTGGATCCTCCTTAATATCCATCCATGACCTCAGATTCGAATCCAACTAACTCTAGAGATGAGGGGGATTTCTCCTTGATTTTGCTCAATAGTCAAAGATTCCCTCAAACAAGCTAGTGCTCCCCCAAAAGGGTGAACATAGTCTTGCAACACTCCCCCCAAGGAGATCAGGGAGAGCTAGTGCTCCCTAACAGTGGGTAGGGGAGAGTTACCCTTCAAAACTGACTTTTGAGTGGTTTTTTACATGGAAAAAGATTTGTACTCTTCATCAGATGATTTCTCCTTCTTTAACTAGTCTTTGAGGGTGTCTTTCAAGTGTTCTTATGATGTCATTCAAGACATGACATATGCAAGGTGACTGTATGATGTTTGCAATACTTGCGACACTTGTGACACTTATAATGATGACAATAGGTCATCACGAAAATGAGTAATTTTGATGCGTAACAGAGACCCTCTTTTGTAAAATCCTTGTAATCAATTGTTCATTATTTGAGGAGAACAAGAAAGAGGAGAGAGTCGAGACTCTATTGCATTCTGAGCTTGCACATATTGTAATTGACATTCATATTTATAAAAAAGAGCGGATTTCATTGTTTATGAGTTTCTGCGTGGTGCATGTTCATTTTATGAATGTAATGTATGTGTTTTATGAGTATATGTTGTATATGTATGAATAGGTTCCATCTACAGGGATAGACAAAATTCTTTGTTTGTGGGTTTGATAGATTATTTCTAGGTTCTTTAGGCTAAATGAAAGGAGTGCATGACAAAGTATTGGAAACTCTATGAGCCAATGCAAGGAGTGTGTATATGAACTCTTTCGAGTCAGAGAAGAACATGTCAGTTGGGCACACGAGAATAGTTCACACTCTCAAAGAGGAGCCTCAAGGTCACTGAACAACTTGGAGGAGAGATTGTGCAGAGAAGGCACATAGAGAAGACATAGTTTTTGAATACTCTGAGAGCTCTTCCATGTGGGCATTGAGCAGGTGCAAGTGTGCATAGGAGAACTCTATTTTGAGTTTAGAGATAAGAGAAGAGAAGTGTCAGTGAGGACACCCCAGATTTACTGAACACTCTGGAGATCTGTGGAAGGAGAAATTACTTCAACGTTTTTCAACACTCTGAAGAAAAGGCTCAGCAAGGAGTGCTTTGAGTAGGTGCAAGGAGTGCATAGAACCAACACCTTTTGAAATGTCTGAAGAGGTTGAAGGAAACTGAGTTGTTGAACACTTTGTAGGAGAGATATACAAGTGTGCATTGAGTGGATGCAGGAGATGCATCAATGAACCTGAAGGATTTTAGAAAGCAGAAGGAAGACCCATGCAAGGAATGCATCAAGCCAACACTTAGACAAAGTGTTGAAAGTATGAAGTCATATGAAGGCTCAGTAGAGCACAAGGAGGGTGTGAGAACTCTATTTCACTTTCTAGGAGAAATGTTTCCAAGAGGGCACACCATAAGGTTAAGAATCATAGGAGAGTTGAGTGCAAGTTTGCAGAGTTGGCAAAAGGAATGCGTGAGAAAATTCTCACAATTCGAGACTCAGGGAATGAAGTTGTGTTAGGAATGCACAAGGCCAACACCATGTTGAAGTGTTGGTAGAGGCTCTAGAGGGAAAGATCACATAGTGTCCAAGGAGGGCACCAAAGCTCCTTTGAAGGAGAAAACAAGGGCTGAGACCCTTAAAGATTTGAGCCAATACAAAGCTCAAGAGGGATAGTTCCTTTGTGCACAAAATCTCAACAGAGAGATATAAACGCAGGATCAAGACCCTTTGAGGTTTGATCCACACCAAAGATCAAGAGGATGAGCATTAATTTCTAGGAGGGCGTAATGACTCCTTTGAAGGAAGTGGAAGGGCCAAGTGCCTTGGAAATTATAGCAATTGTAAAGCTCGAGAAAGATTGTGCGAGTGTGCGCAGTGACTCTTCACAGTGAGAATAAGCTAAGGACCTTTACAGGTTCAAGTCATGGAGACAATGTAAGGAGTGTGTAGAGGCCAACATTTCAAGTGTTGAAGCTCAGGAGTGGTGTTTTCAAAATGCAATCTAAGGTCGAGTAGACAACCTTACACGAGAAGGTTCAAGGGCCAAAACCTTTGAACACTTACAAATTTTCCCAATCTCAGTAGAAAACCAAGCACAAATGGAGAAGTTGTAGCAGTCGTCAGATCAGATACAGGGGAGAATATATATACCATTGAATCCCATGTCTAGACACCAAAAGGAGCATGCAAAGGATAAATTCAAATCCAAGCCATCAGGTTTGAGTGTGGAGGACCAACGGTCGTTGGATCTAGGTAAGTGCATGAAACATTAACCCTTTTTATGTACAAGGAGTGAGCACTCTCCAAAGTCCTAAAGTGGATTGGTACCATCCATCGTCAAGAGGGACTGATGGTTAACAATAAGTAGGTTTGGGAGGAAGAGCTCCAAGAGATTGGTATGGAGAAAAGAGAAAACTTCATGAAGTCGCGAAGGGAGAAGTAAATCCAGAATATTGTATCTGGAAGGGATACATGGAATATATTCACACACCTTGAAATAAGGACACTTCGGGGGAAACTGAAGAATAAAGTCCCAAAGGTCACACATCCTGAGGGCCGAAATCAATAGGAGGCATTGATGATAAGTGGGACACATGGAGAGTGGAGATCCACTTCGAAGGATTGATACTCTGGGAGAGAGAACATGGAGGAGTGTTTACTATAGGTCATTTGAGGTGGAGTGAAGGACAAATCTCAACCATCGATCGAGAAGTGGAACGTGGCACTTGATCTGAATGTTTGGGTGGTAAGCACTCCAGAAGAAAGTGAGTGCATAAAGGTGAGGAACTCCCGAAGTGTCAGGAGCCGAAGAAGATCTGGGTCATTGATCCTATGGGGAAAGGTGTCACCAAATCCTTTTCTTCAGAGGGGAAGCATATTAGAGGATTTGTGGAGTGCGCACATGAATTCAGACCAAGCCCAAATTTTCGACGAGATCACAGTTGTTGAATGTCAGAGGAGTGAGAATCATCGATCATCCAGTTGTGTTCACAATTCAGAGCTCAGAGTTTTTGAGGCTTGCTATTTTGAAAATAGTTGAAGTCGAATTCTGAAGCATCCAATGAGTAGTTACCTGGTTGCAGCCTGTGGTCATATAAAGGAAGGGGCCTAGCATAGGGAGCTAGTGCCTGTTGTTCAAATTTTTTCAAAAGAGAATAGGGGCTTAGCAGGAACCCGTAGGTCTCACCGAACCTGTACCTAAGGAGAGAAGGGTCATGTGTTAAATCAATTTGGGGTCTAGTAAGGTCCCAATTAACTAATTCGGCTCAGATATTTCAATATCCTATATTGGGAGATTGTGAAACCCCTAGGAGAGAAGGGGTTCATGCATCAAGTGGTATCAGAGCCTCAAATTTCACTCAGTGTAAAATAAAGTGGTAATTCTGATACCATCAAATGGTATCAGAGCCTAGGAAAAGGTTATGTCTGATACCATCAAGTGGTATCAAAGATGAAATTTGCTTGCAGATAGAAGGCAAAGGAAAGAGGAGATAGTCTGATAACATCAAGTAGTATCAGAGGTTTAATTCCATCTGTAGATAGAAAGTGAAGGAGGAGACAGAGTGTTGATGCTCTATGAATTGATTGTCTGCAAGTGTGCAGCAGTCAGAAGACAACCAAGTGGGTTGTAGGAGAAGCTGAAGACACTCTCAATTGTAGAGTGGACAACATACAACTAGGTGGGATGAAGGAAGAAACGATGGCTATTGAAGGCCATAAGCGTAGTCAAGGCAAGGACCACCAAAAAAAAATAAAAGAAAAGATGGATAAAGAGCTCGAGGAAATCAGAGTAGAAACAGACAGACTAGCATTGAAAATGCAACAAGAGTCCCAGGTCCATTGGAGGTATGAGTGGCCAATGAAGCAGAGAACAAAGTGGCATGTCCAACAATTGGTTTCCAGTGGGCAGCACTAGGATTTGAAGAACTGGCTGAGGCATGCTGAAACCCTCAGTGACATAGAGGAGGAGTTGGTTTGCGTCTGTGAGCCAAAATTTTGAGAGAGCCTCAGTGATAAGGAGGAAGTGAGATCAATTTGAGATCTCATAAACTTACAGGAGGGAAGAAATGAATTTTCAAATTGTCAATTGGGCAATGAGATGAGATCAATGGAGGATCTCATGAACTGCCAGGAGGGAAGTGATGAAAATTCAGATTTCTAGGCGTGAAATGAGAAGAGATCAACAGATGATCTCATATAATGCCAAGAGGGAAGAGGAGAGATCCTATATTTTTAGGTGGGTAAGGGGGAGGAAATGAGACTATATGAAATTCTTAGGAGCTCATAGGTGAGTTCAAATAAACAAGGGGTGTTGATGGAGTATGATCAGAGGTGAATTCTGATCATTGGGGGAATTATGATATTCTTTCCAAGCAGCCCAGTTGAGGCCAGAGCATGTGTTGCAGATGCAACAAGAGAAAAGAAAAGATAGCCAACCATGATTTTCATAAAGGAGGAGAAGGAGAAGACATCAAAATTTTCCCCAACAGAAGAAGAGGAGAATATATTTAAGATTCTCACTCCATGGGAGAAGGAGTTGGAGATGTTGGAGGATTGGTTGAACAATCTGAACTAGAATATGGCTTCCAGGAGATAGTCATGTCATATGGATCATACCATCCTGAGGAGCAACTGGAGGAAGCTCAATTTGAACCAGCACAAGAGGAGATGGTAGAGGATAATCTATCAAAGGATATAGATGAACAAAAGTTAAGTGAGGAGACTACGAAATCTGAGTCTACTAGGAAGTGGCAATTCAAGGCCATAGGCGATGAAGACAACATCGGGGATCAAGATGATATTCCATTTTATCATCATGAGGAAGTGAAACAGGCCAATATGCATGAAAGAAGAATCCAACCAACAGAGCAGATGCAAGAGGTGATCGAGGAGATCAGTGATCTGGATTATTTTTGGCACGAAATGAGATCAGAGATATAATAAAGAAATGCACAAAGATATCACAGATATTCAATAATATAACAAAAATAAATCAGAGATGCAACCATAAACATGGATATACAGTAATACACGATTTATATTAATGAAATAAATGTACAGAGACTGTAAAATACAGAGTGAAAGACTCGATAGAATGGTGGCAGCTTATCTCTGAGAAGAGATGTGACGGCTACTCGCATTTGCAAGAAGATGATTACAATGAGGCTCTGAAGGCATTTTTATGATAAACAGGAATGCCAAGAGTCCTAGACATCCAAAAACTGAAACCTAGGAGATGAAGTGCCAAAATTCATGTGGGCCTCGTTTGGGTAAGTTAGTACATCAACTTCCCGGGGGTAGTAAATTTTGCATACGATCTCCATTTTAGGCATATGATAGCTCGCTGGAAAGGTATCTTTGAGGAGATTCATTTTGGGATATTAATCATGCCTTTGGCTATCATTTAGAACCTTGATCTCAAAAAACCTTCATTTGGTCCCTCAAAATGGCCCTGGAAGTTAAAAACTGCTAAAAATAGTAAATTGCCAAATTTGCCAGAAAACTGTTTTGAGCCAGTCAGAAAAGGTGGGTGGCCACCAATATCCACCTGGATCAATCCTCCCTCCTTAGGAAGCAATGGTATTCATTGCGTTGAATTCACGGGGAGA
>JASDQU010236715.1:0-16997 GCA_032191745.1 Picea mariana
GGGTTTCCACGTAAAACACTGGTGTACTGTTCATGTGTGTGATTGTTTATTACTGATCATTTTGGATTATAATTCTATATTGATATAACATTTGAAGAAAAAGGATTATAATTATGTTATTACTGATTCACCCCCCTCTCAGTAATCCAACAGAGTGAGCCTACTGAATCAATGTAATTCTCCAAAGAAGAGGTTGAAAGGTGGCTTGTCTAATATATTAAAAAGAATTATGACATCGAGGACACGTTACACCAACTAAGTATTGACTTAAGAGAAATGGAGAATGAACTATTTGAGATAAAAACCATGCACAAAATAGTGAGTTTTTCAATGAGGGACTACATTGAAGAATGGTTAAAAAGGCTTTGGTTAAGATCAATAATATTGTTCAACATGAAGTGGTTACAATAGTTATGCCACCTCCAACATAGCAACAACTACCTACAAAAGAAGCCTTAACAATCAAGTAAAAGGTTCAAATATTTTCATCACTATAAGTCAAGTAGCAATCCTATTCTCTCCCTTGCCATCTTTTCTTCTACAGTCATTTGTCATATTGCCTTTTATGTTCCCAACAACCTGTGAAATCTAAGGTTGACCCTTGGTTGTTTTCCCCTTGTCTTCCAGGTCTCTTTCATTTTATGGTCTGTGGGAGCCCTATCCCAGTCCTCTTTGAAGGACAAACACAATCTCTTTTATTTGTATTTGAAGACATTACTACATATTTATTTAAAGACATCTATTATTTTTTTAGGCTCTCAGAGAACTGATTTGAGACATACGATTATTGATTTATCAAGAATTTTAATTTGAGCATGAGATTTCAGATGTGTATCTTCATAATCTTTATTGGGTTTAATGAAATGATTATCTATATTTCTTTGTCATATGTGGTCCATATTTTCCTTCCCCTTATGTTGAATATTGTATTCTACTTTGATGAATGTTGTGATGAAAATGTCATCCTATTTCACTATATACTCTCTTGGTTTATAAATATATAACATATTGTAAATATTTTCTTTCTTCAAGGTATCTGGTCCTTTCTTAGGTATTCTTTGCATGTGAATATTTATTTCAAGAATAAGTCTTATCCTCTCTCAGACATTTTATTTGTTCTTGTATGCTATTTGAAATAAAAGAGTACCACCTCTTTAAAAATGCAGGGGGATTTATCCTCGTGAGGTTGAATTAAATATCGTATGACAATCTTTTAGATCAACAAGAGGTTGGTAGAAATGGGGCCCCAAATAGTGGGAGAGAAGCAATACACTAGGTATATGAAGATTTAAATCCCAATAGTGATATTGAGGTAAAGAAACATTGTCCTATATCCCCGACACTTTACATTGTGTGCATAGACATAATAGAACATTGGATAAACATGAAAGGTATGGGGGTGTGAATATAACAATGATTATAATGAGAGTCTTGATTTGTGAAAATGTTTTCACACTCATGGCCAAAGAAATATTTAAGTCAATTTGTTTGTTTAAGGTTTAATACTAGCTTGTAATTTTTAATATGAGCTGAGTCATGTTTAAGTTAATATTAAATAAATTCAAAGTCAAGTTGTTAGTTAAAGTGGATAAGAGGGTAGTCATTGGCTATGGGTTTAATATTGGAATATTGTTTAATACTGAGAGAGGGTGGGGGGTGGTGAATAAGTATTGCTTCTTTTTCACAATATTTAACACCATTTAATCATTAATCTTATTAAACACAACAAATCATCAACAAAGAAGAACAATACACATAATTTTAACATAAAAAAAAACAAATGTTCTTTTTATATATTTATATAAAGTTTACTTTTCATTTACAAGCTACAACTTGTAGGAGACACCGATCCCCTATTTTGACCACCAACTCAAGGAGACAACAATCCCCTCTTTTGAGTACCAACTCAAGTATACAACAATCCCCCTATTTTTCAAGCACCAACTTGAGGAAGATGCAACTCCCTGTTGTTCATGCTCCAACTTGTAGAGGAATTTAATCCTCCCTTGCTCCACCCTTCCACCCTCATTGCCTTTTTAATCTTCAAACTTGATTTTCTTCCTTTGGATTCTTATTTTGTTTAGATATTATTATTAAATCACTGACTCACCTCTATTGCTTTTGTCTTCACAAACTTTGCTCTGCATTTTTTACTTCTTCTTTTGTTGAATCTGCTTTTACGTGGACGTGTTATCCAACTGCTACCACTATAACCTCTAGGTGTGCCCACGATGCCCCTTATGAGACACACATTGTAAGTTAGGGGGATTTGAACTTGAAACCTCATGGAACTTCATATTCATGACACTTGCCAATTGAGTTGCCCCCTCAGGGGCATGTTTTGCCAACATATTACTATCGCTCTTGAATGATGTTTTATTATCATACCTCAAATGATATGCTTATGAACTATTACCTTTTTACCCCCATATCCATTTTTTCTCATAACCCTCTTCTTTATTTATACTTTTCCATAAGCTTTATATGAAAAGTCATCTTCTTCTTGAAAATTCACGACTTTTATTAAATAATAATTGATTTTTCCCTTTTAATTTTTAATTCACTTTTTACCTTACCATGGGTAAATACCACCATTGTTTGCAAATACCATTTGCACATACCATGTTCTCTTTCACTTTTACCCTTTTTCTTTAACTCCACTTCACTTTGACCTTTTTATTTAATACACTTTCATATTTAATCCTCTTTTACGTAAACTCCACTTCCACCTAACTTTTCAACTTTTGTTATTTATTAAAGTCATATTTATATTTAATTGACTTTATTGTTACTCCACTTTTACGTAAACTCCATTTCCACTTAAATTTCCACTTTTATATTTATTAAAATGATACCAAGGTCACATTTATATTTAATCCATTTTCTAACCTTTGACATCAATGCCACTTTTATTGAACAATCTCCCCCTTTACTCCTCGTTACCATGTAGTCTAAATTATGTAATACATAGAGATATTCAATTGGATTTATATGATCACCAATTTACCCTTCACAAACCATTAATATTCTCAGACTAAACAATCAAGGCTTTCATTATTTGTTCCAGATATATAGACATTAATATGAATGCATGTAATCAAGCTCACACATGAATTTAACAGAGTTATAGTCCTGGGAGAAGACAACGACTGACAATAAGATTTTGATAATGTACGGGCTTGTCTCAATGAAAATACCATATTAGCCATTGATAATGATGACCATATTGACACTCTTTGACATCAATGCCAACACCATAACACCATGTCCAACATTCTGCCCCTTTGGCATTGATGGCAACAAAGTAAAAACTCCTTATTTTCAATCTTAATTGAGTTTTACTATTTATTCTCCCCCTTTGACAACAATGGTAGAAGGGACATTTATTTGATCCCCCCGAGGTTATGATCCCCCTGTCCATGTACTCATTTTTTGATGAAGCTTGTGCAATTCAATTAGATATGGGTATTACCCCCAATTTTTTTCTAAGGTTTTCAAAAGTACTTTTGGGAAGAGGTTTTGTGAATATGTCCACAATCTGTTATTTTGAACTAACATACTCCAATCTAACCTTTTTGTAATTAACTTGATATTTCAAGAAATGATACTTGATGGGTATATGTTTGTTCTTTGCATGCATGAATGGATTCTTGGAGATGTTGATGACACTTATATTGTCACAATAGATAGGTATTGACTAATTACATTCAATTTTAATATCCTCCAATGTTTGTATCATCCATAATATTTGAGTGCAACATTCAACAGCTAAAATAAATTCGGCCTCTACTGTAGATAGTGAAATTGATGCTTGTTTTCTAATTGACCATGAGACTAGACATTCCCCTAAGAAAAATGCATTCCCACTAGTGCTCTTTTTGTTATCCACACTACCAACCCAATCAACATCTATGTAGGAAATTAGCTCAAATCCTGTATTCCTTGGATACCATAAGCCAAAGTCTGATGTGCCCTTAAGATATATGAATATTCTCTTGATAATCATCACATGTGATTCCTTGGGAGATCATTGAAAATATTTCCACTATTCCTATTGCCTACATGATATCAGGTCTACATGCAGTCAAATATAATAGGCTCCCAACCATAGATCTGTAGAGAGTTGAATCTATATAAGGTGACTCATTTTCCTTGCTGAGTTTCCAACGAGTTGTCATTAGAGTGCTAACCGATGCACTTTCAAACATTCCAAACTTTTTAAGTATCTCTTTTAGGTATTTGGACTGAGTAATAAACATTCCTTTCGTTGACTAAGTGATTTGAAGTCCAAGGAAGAAAGTTATCTCTCCAATCATAGACATTTCAAACTCTTTTGACATTTCTTGAGAAAAATTATAACTTGATTCATCATTGTTGCGGATAAATATGATGTCATCCACATGGACCACTATGACTAACAAAATGTCTTTTTCAATTCTAATATAGATATTGATGATATACATGCCTCTTTTGAATAATTATTGCAACATGTACTTATCTAGTCTTGCATGCCATCTCTGGGTGCTTGTTTAAGGCCATAGAGTGCCTTCTTCAATCTATACACTTGTTCTTCTTTTCCTGGTTGTCCAAATCCTTCTGGATTCTCTATGTAGACTTCTTCTTTTAGGTCTCCATTCATAAACGCAAAATTTACATCCATCTGATAGACCTTAAAATTCTTAAAGCATGAGTATGATAGAAATAATCTGTTGGATTCCATTCTTGCAACTGGAGCGAAGGTTTCTTCAAAGTCAATCCATTCTACTTGTGCATATCCTTAATCTTTCTTTATTCTTTATAACCTGACCATATTCATTAAATTTATTTTTGAAAATCCACTTGGTCCCTACCACATTTTTGTTCTTTGCTCTTGGGACAAGTTTCCAGGTCTGATTTTTCTCTATTTGATCAAGATCTCCATTCATGGCTTTGATCTAGTCTTCATATTTTCTAGCCTCTGCAAATTTTTTGGGTTCTATTAGGGAGAACAATGCTTGTTTTGATTCATATGTTAGTTTTCTTCTTCTTTCAACTCTAGCACTTTTGTTACCAAGGATTTGACTTTCAAGATGATTTTTTTGCATTCTCCTTTATGGTACTTTGTATCTTGTCTTGGTGATTCTTCCTCTTCCTTTTCTTCTTCACTTTGTGATTCATCCTCTTGTATTTCTTTAATTTCTTCATCATTACCATCTCTTATCCTTTCATCAAATTGTGGATTATCTTGAGATTAGATCCATTTTGCTTTTAGATCATCCACTTTTACATTTTCACTTTCCAAAATCTTGTGTAGCCTTAGATTATAGCATCTGTAGGCCATTTTGTTGGATGAGTAACCAATAAATATGCCTTCATCTGATCTAGAATCATATTTTCTTGGGTTATCATCATCTCTCTTTATGTAGCATTTTATCCCAAAAACTTTTAAGTGTTTAACTGATGTTGGTATGACAAACCACAACTCATATGGTGTTTTATTGTGGTTAACTCTAAACTATGCTATGTTAAGTATGTACATTGTTGTATACATTTTGTCTCTCCAATATCTATTTGGTATTTTGGCTTCATTTAACATGGTTATGGCTGCTTCTTGAACAATTCTATTTTTCCTTTCAACATCTCCATTTTTCCGAGGAGTTCTTGGAGATGAAAAGTGTATTTTAATTCCATGTGTTTCACAAAATTAGTTGAACTCATTTGAGGTAAATTCTCCTCCATTGTCTGATCTTAGGAACTTGATTTTGAGATCAGTCTCATTTTCAACCTGTGCTTTGAAGACTTAAAATTTTTCGAACGCTTCTGATTTTTCTTTGAGAAAGGATACCCAAGTAATTCTTGTATAGTCATCAATGAATAAAATGAAGTAATGTTCACCTTGTATACTCTTAGTTCTTGTTGGTCCACATAGGTCAGTATGAACAATTTCTAATGGCTTTGATGTAGAGAATTCCTTTGTCTTGAATCTTACTTTTGTCTGCTTCCCATGTTGTCAGTGCCTACAAACATAGTTTGAAGGTTTTATAATCTTTGGCATGTCTTTCAAAGATTCATTTCTATTAACTTTTATCAAGTTATCAAAGCTTATGTGTCCCATTCTTCTGTGCCATAGACAAATTTCATCTATTTTTCCCATGCAACATTTTTGTTCTTCTTTTGTGTTTAAGATATATACATCACTTGATGTCCTTGGTGCAACATCCACTAATTTTCCTAAGTCTTCTTTTATAATTTTACATTTTTGAAAGTCAAATATGAGAATGTGTACATGATCACATGTTTGTCTCACACTGAGGATATTAGGCTTCAAATTTTCAAATAATATCACATTTTCTTCTTTAGCTCTGTTATTTCCCAGATTTACTGTATCCCTTCCAATTATCTTGGCAGAGATATCATCTCCAAATATAACACTTCCTTTTTCTTTCCTTTTCAGATCTAGAAATTTGTTTTGATCTCCTATCATATGCTTTGAACATCCATTGTCAACATACCATTGGATTATTTTATTCTTGGCTTATAAGGCTACCTTACATTATGTTTCCTTTTCTTCTATTTGTTTTTCTTTCCATATCTTCTTATATTTTTTTTCTTGACTATTGGAAATACTTGTCTTCATGGAATCTTTTGGTAGTCTACAATTACTAGCTTTATGACCATAATTGTTGCATTTGTAGCATTCAATATCTAAATCTTGTAATGGAGAAAATGAATTACAATTTCTACTCCTTTGATTTCTACTAGACTTGTTGTTCTTATTTCCATATCCTTGAATACTTTTATGATAGTTCTTTCTATAATATTTACAATATAAATCTTTGTGCCCAAAATTATGACAAGAAAAACAATATCCAAGAAAGAGTTGTTGATACCTTTTTGGGGGAATTATTCTTGGAGTAGTATTTCTTCTGTACTCATTTATTTTTTGAAAGAGTGTAGATATTTGTTGATTAGAGTCATTATTTATCTGGTTCTCTTCTCTTTTGAAGGATCTATGAAGGTAAGTTGCATAAGTCCTTGTATTTTTATCACTTTTCTAAATTCCAGATTTTGAGCCTTTATTAGTTTACGTGTGATCATAACCCAATCCAACCTTATTACTTGATGGTTTTTGACTATTAAGGATGTAGTCCAAGATTATTAAACTAATTTCAAGCTTTGAAAGGTTAGTTCCTTTTTCAAGTTTCCTTCTTAGGAGAACTATTTCAGCCTCTAATTTTTCACAGTTTTTCTCCTTGTCATTAAGTTGTTTATTTAAGAATTCTTCAATTCTTTTAGCTTCTTGTAGTTGAGTTTTCAAATCAACAATGATTTGTTATATTTTCTTGATGCTTTTTGAAACTTCTTCTTCTCTTGATTTTTGTTCTTCCTTATAATCTAACAGTTGTTATTTTAATGATTTATTCTTACTTTTATTTATTCTTAATTCTTCGAAAGAACTAATAAGTTCTTCTTGAAGGTCTATTTCTCCTTCAACTTCAGAGTTTCCTTCATCTCCATTATGATCTTTAGTAGTATGAGTTTGAGTTTCTATGCCCATAAATATAAGTTTCATCTCATCATCTTCACTCGTGTCAGATGAACTACTATCTTTGGAGTAAACGTTTTTATTTTTGTAGAATTTCTTCTTGTTTCCAGTTTTTCCCTTTTTATGTTCTTTATGGTTATGATTTTATTCATCACCACTATCCTTCTACTTTGGATAGGGACATTTGGAGGCAAAATGCCCAACTTTTACACAATTGAAACATTTGAGAGGTAACTTCCCTTTGTATTTCCCACACCCTTTCTTGAGTGTTCTTATAAATTTAGCCTCTTTCTCATATGATATGTCTGAGTGAATTTCATTTGACACATGGTAATGGTTCTTTGTTGATTTTGAAGCTTCGAAAGTTGCTTCCCTTTTTTATGGCCTTTCTTGCCATGTTCTCATTTCATAGACTATAAGAATCCCATGAAGTTCATCCATTGTAAGTTTGTCAAGGTTTTCTCGATATTTCAAGGTAGATTCCTTGGCATAATATCTCATTGGTAATGATCTCAACATCTTTTGGACAATAATTTTGTCATCTAAATATTCTCCCAATTATCTGATTGAGTTGACAATTTCATCTACTCTTAGAAGAAACTCTACAACGTTTTCTTCTTCTTTCATCTTCAATTTTTCAAAGTGTCCTCTGTATGTTTGAAGCTTTTCTTTCTTGAATTTGGCTTCTCCTTCATAGATGATTTGTAGTTTGTCCCAAATATCTTTTGTTGATTTACAATGCATGACTTTGACAAATATATTATTTGCTAATCCAACCAGAATTGCATTTACAACTCTTGAATTATCATTGCATAGTTTCTTTGTAGTTTTGTCTGAAGGAGCAGTTTCTGGTACATCATAACCATTTATCACAGATAGCCAAACATCACATCCTAGTGCCATTAGGTAACTTCTCATTCTTATAATCCATAATGAATAGTTATCTCCTTTGAATAATAGATCTCTGTTTGAGGACATCCCTTCTTATTGATCCATTGTGATTTCTTAGAATCTTCCTTCCAATGATTAAAATGTGATGAAGGAACCCACTCTGATACCAATTGTTGGAATATTGTTTAATACTGAGAGGGGGGTGAATCAATATTGATTCTTTTGCACAATATTTAACAACACTTAATGATTAATCTTATTAAACACAACAAATGATCAATAAAGAAGAACAATACACATAATTTTAACATGAAAAACCATAAATGTTCTTTTTATATATTTATATAAAGTTTAATTTTCATTTACAAGCTACAACTTGTATGAGACACCAATCCCCTATTTTGAGCACCAACTCAAGGAGACAACAATCTCCTGTTTTTCAAGCACCAACTTGAGGAAGCTGCAACTCCATGTTGTTCAGGCTCCAACCTGTAGAAGACTTTAATCCTCCCTTGCTCTACCCTTCCACCCTCACTGCATTTTTAATCTTCAAACTTCAATTTCTTCCTTTGGACTCTTATTATGTTTAGATCTTCTTATTAAATCATCGAGTCACCTCTGTTATTTATTTCTTTACAAACTTTTCTTTGTGTTCTTTACTTCTTCTTTTGTTGAATCTGCTTTTTTGAATGCCATATCTGATCTTTTGCCAATATATTATTGTCACTCCTGAACGATGTTTTATTGTCACATCTCAAATGGTATGCATATGAACTATTACTTTTTTACTCGTTTATCCATTTTTTCTCATAACCCTCTTCTTTATTTATACTTTTCCATAAGATTTATACGAAAAGTCATGTTCTTCTTGAAAAGTCACGACTTTTATTAAATAATAATTGATTTTTCCCCTTTTAATTTTTAATTCACATTTTACCTTACCATGGGTAAATACCACCATGGTTTGCAAATACCATTTGCACATACCATGTTCTCTTTCAATTTTAACCTTTTTCTTTAACTCCACTTCACTTTTACCTTTTTCTTTAACTCGACTTCACTTTTAACTCTTTCTTTAATACACTTTCATATTTACTTCTCTTTTACGTAAACTTATTTTTACTCCACTTTTAAGTAAACTCCGTTTCCACTTAAGTTTTCACTTTTGTATTTATTAAAATGATACCAAGGTAACATTTATATTTAATCCATTTTCTAACCTTTGACATCAACAAAAATCTAGTTGAACAATCTCCCCCTTTACTCCTCTTTACCATGCAGTCCAAAATACGTAATACACATAGATCTTCAATTGGGTTTATATGATCACCAATTTACCCTTTAAAAACCATTAATTTTCTCGGACTAAATAATCAGGGCTTTCATTCTTTGTTCCATATATATATACATTAGTATCAATGCATGTAATCAAGATCACACATGAATTTAACAGAGTTATAGTTTTGGGGAGAAGATAACACTTGCACAATAAGATTTTGATAATACATGGGCTTGTCTCAATGACAATACCATATTATCCATTGATAATGATGACCATATTGACCCTCTTTGACATCAATGACAACACCATAACACCATGTCCAACATTTAAGTATAGTTTTGTTTGGTAAGATTGAGAGTCTAGTAAAAGTCAAAGTGAATGTCAAGCAAAGTCATGAAAATTCTAGATAGTTTTTTTTTTTTAATTTTTGTATCAGGAGTCAAAGTTAAATTATTAATGCAAAGAATTGAAATTGAAGAGTTTTACAAGTTGATTCAATGGAAAAGTCAACGTTGAGGATGAAATGTTAAAGTCAAAATTAAAGGTGCATGATTGGTGTTACCCGACACCTTTATAATTCTTGTATTTGAAATATGGGTGGATGATCGGTTGTACCTGACACCCTATGTTTATTCTTCAACAAGTGAGCATGAATCATTAAGTTTTTAAAATGGGAAAATGAGGAAAAAAACTTCAAACAACTAATCAGGAAATTGAACTGCTACAACAAGATCTTGATAATGCTTTGCAAGAAATAGATAGGTTATAGAAGAAAAATAATTCCATAATTGGAAAATTTGCAGAATTCAAATCATGAGATAATGAACTTTATCATGGATTTGTTAGTTCTTCTACACAATGCATCGATGCATTAAAAAGAAAATTAAATCACTAGATCATATTGTGGATGATATTTTCAAAATTCAAGATCAAACGGATAAATTGATAGAATCATTGCAACACAAGTTATTGGAAACATAAAATGTGTTGTTTTCACTTGAAAGTGAAGTAAAACAATTAAAACAAGAGAAAGTAAAGTGTGATGCAATATGTGATACAGGTGACCTAATTCAAAAGATTAATATTTCTTGTGATATTTGTTTTTTGGTTGATGATAATAATGTTGATGTACATATGTCTCTCTCTTGTTCTGAGGCTCCAAATGATGATGCTCCAAATGATGATCGTAATGATATTTCTAAATATTTATATTTTAATGAGGATGTTGAAATAGGTTGCTTCGAAAAGAACACAAAGGGAATATGTTCAAAACTTTTGAATAAAATGAGTTTTGAAGGAAAAGGTTTAGACAATAATTGTAAAGGCATCCAAAATCCCATACAAATATGTGTAAGACCAATAAATGAATGCCTTGGTTATGAAGGTTAAACAAGCAATGCAATTATCAAATTTGTGAATGCAAAAACATTAAAACCAGGTGAATAATATACAAGTAGTAGAAGAAGCAATGAACCAAGATCAAAATACACAACAACAAACCAAGTGCAAAAGTTGGAACCATGTTGCAATCATTGTGGAAGAATGGGGCATGTAAAGGAAAAATACTGGAACTTACATACCTCTAGTATTTGTGGTCTTACAAATCATGATCATCATAAGTGTTGGAATAGAGAAATACCAAAGTCTCACATACAGGTCCAATGTGGTTGGATAGATTTCCATGAATGGTAGATATTGTTTTTATGTTGAAAGGTTTTTATGGGGTCAATTCTTCAAATGTACAACAATATTTCCTGTACAAATTTCATGAGTTAGTTGGTGCTCTGTCATATTAACATGTTTAACAAAGAGTTGTTAGTTTGAATAATTTCTTTGATCCAAATGAATCATGAGTATTTTAGTATTAGTTCATGGTAAACCAAAAGCCACTTTGTGATGAAAGATGTTGGTTTGTGGTCAGCTAAAACCACTTAATGTAATGAATGGTTCGTGATAAGATGAAACCACTTCAAAGTTGTAATGGATAAGGATGAGCCAAAAAAAACCCTATGTATGATGTAATGGTTGAAGGGTAACCCATAGAAAACCCATGGGAAGGCCAAGAGAAAGCTAAACAAATTCTTGATACAAAGATGATGCAGTTCAGGTGATTGACTCAAGATCCATAATTATCAAATAAATATGTAGCTCAAGTTGATATGGGAAGACAACAACAACAAAAGAAACAAATGTAGATGAAGAAGACAAAAGATGATGTAGATGAAGAATACTAAAGATGAAGACAACTCAAAACATCTAGATTGAATCATGAGTACTCATTAAGGGGGAGTATGAAGGAATACTTCATACTTACGATATAATAATTATATTATTGGAAGTAGACTTATCCTAGAAGACTACGTATGATCAAAGATTAGGACATTGAGATAAGTTAGGGATGGAGATCACATAGAATCAATTGATATATTTATGAATATATTCATGGAGATATTGTGGAGATAGTTATGGAGATGGTTGTACCAATTAGCTATATTGGAAGAGAATCTCAATGCTATATAATGAGCCCTCATGTTGTATTCATGTAAGTGAGTGATGTATGATTATTTGTACATTAATACAATGTGATCTTTGAGTACAATTTTTGTTCTTATGTGTAAGTTTTTGTGTCTAATGTTTATTGTCTGCTACTCATAAAACCGAACAAATAACAACCTACAAGCACATATTAAATATTTAGAGAACTTTTTCACATAGATAGGTGATCTTTAAATGATGGGTCCATGTTGTTGACATGGATGCCTATTGTGGAATAATAAAAATCCTTTTGTGCAAACTTTGTTTCTCAAATGGGTGTAAAAACTAGTAACCAGTCAATTACAAATATGATATGCTAGAAAATTGTATAATCTGTTTCTTATGCCAAGAACAAGTTAATCCCAACACTCTTGCTTAGACATCAGATCGATCCAAGCTACTCATTCAACATACTGGTAGTAGGTTATGAAACATAGGTTACTGCTATCAAGTTAAAAAAAACACACTTCTTCTTTCTATGTTCTAAATAGAGAGGGTGTTCTATGTTTGCTTGTAATAACAATGCAAGAGCACCAAATAACATTTTCAATCAATCACTTAATTAATTGTTTAAATGAGTTTGTTCCTAGACAAAGGATTTTTGATGTTTGAATCGGTTAAGATTGAAACAACAACTTCATGAGGATATGAATCCCCCTTTGTTTTTATAGAGGTGAGAATCCTCTATAAATTCTTTAAAGATTTATCTTTGAATATATTGGGACAACAATATAAATATGGGAGAGTGATAAATAGAAAACTCCAAATATTTTTCACTCAAATAAATGAAAATAACATAATATACATGCAATCAAGAATTCCTCAGAATTGGACCAAGAACCTTCACTCATAATATTCACATAAAATCTTATACAAGAGTAAATAAATAACAAATTGCTGAAAATAATTAAATAATCCTCACATCCATCATAGTTTTAAATATTCTTGATCACATTATGAGAAATGAAACACACGGTCCACATATGAGATAAATTTAAAATAGTCTTTATATTACAATAAAAAAAATGATTAGATAGGTTAATTTCAAATATCTTATACTCAAGAACTCAGAGTTAAAAGACACAATCAAAATTAACCCCGAAAAATTTCTTTGGGATTTCTAAAATATGTTATAGTCTTTAATAGTCTTGTAAAATATAAAAGAATTCGTCCAAAAGATGGACAGGGATGGGCTCCTGTGGACCATAAAATAAATAAATGAAATATGAAAGAACATGAACATGACTGGAACAGAGTGGTGGAAAAGAAATAAAACTCCAAATCTTTATCACTCAAATAAATGAAAATAACAAAATATACATGCAATCGAGAATTCCTGAGAATTGGACTAGGAACCTTCACTCATAATATTCACAGAAAATATTATACAAGAATAAATAAATAAATAATTGGAAAAAATAATTAAATAATCCTCACGTCCATCATAGTTTTAAATATTCTTGATCACATTAAGAGAAATGAAACACATGGTCCACATATGAGAGAATTTTAAAAGGGTCTTTCTATTAAAATAAAAAAAATCATTTGATAGGTTAATTTCAAATATCTTATACTCAAGAACTTAGAGTTAAAAGATACAGTTAAAATTAACCCTGAAACAATTCTTTGGGATTTCTCAAAAATGGTATAGTGTTTAATAGTCTTTACAAATATAATAGTGTTTGTCCAAAATATGGACATGGATGGGCTCCCATGGACCATAAAATAAAGAAATGAAATATGAAAGAACATGCATAGGACTGGAACAAAGTAGTGGAAAAGAAATACCTGGAAAGAGAAAAGAGGGAGCAATCATAAATCAATTATATTCTCCTTATGACAAACAAAATATAAATGGATGAATTTTGAAGGCATAAAAGAAAGGGATGTGATCAATTTGGGACTTACTATTATGGAATCTCTCACTCTCATTTTCTTGTTGATGTGCCTCTTGTATTGTCTTTCATGGTGGTTGTGTAATCAGTTCCAATTGCCTCCAAATGATCCTTTTCAATTATCTTAATCAAGGCTCGTTTTAACCAATATTCTATATAATCTTTCACTGGGGCCACATTTATCTCTTGTCTAGTTTTTATATCATATAATATCCCTTCTAATTCTCTCAATTCATATGAAAGTTGGTGGAGTGTGTCTTCTATGTCTCCATTCTTATTTGCATAACTCACCAACCAACTTTCGATTTCATTTTCATTATATTCAATTATACTATTGAATTTCTCAGTGGACAATCCATTTAGTATTTCAACGTGTTCTTCAAATTGTTTCCTTGTCATAAATATGCAGTTTAAGATTAACTTTAGGTCTTGTACTTCTCCCGTGGTTCTATCTAGTTCTATCTCAGTCAACTTATGAGACAATGCTTCCTTTTTAACAACCACAACATCACATTCACACAATGTTTCTTTTAATACTTTTACCTTTTTTATCCAACATGCCTTTAGTTGTTTGATTATGGTTGGAGAAGGTAGATCTTCTTCTTTCATTTTTAGCATAGTCATACCAGAAAATTTCAGAATAAAATTAATGACAATGTCTTTATAAAATCATTCATCATTATTCAAATCAAATTGGACATATTCTTTGAAGCTATTTAACTTTGAACCAAAAGAAAAAATATTTCTCCCTATATCCCATGCTGCCAAAATAAGAGACATCCTCTTTTTGATATTTTTACCAACACCAACAAATTTTCTAACTGCAATCAACAAGCTTGAAGTTTCTTTCAACTTTGATCTTGATTCGAGTGTCTCGCCGATATTTCTCCCAGGTTGAATAACAACTGACGTAATTACAAAGATAGGTGGCGGCATCAAGGTGCATTCCAATTCTTTGACACTTTCCTTTAATATTGTATTCTCATCCTCCATATTGTCAATTGAAACTTCTAAAGAATCATTAATAACTTTGTGAATTTGGGAATTTTTTGATGGTAGGACATTATTTAAGTCCAACTTTGTATCCTTGATTCGTTTCCCCTTTGAATTCAGATGTTCAAATACTAGTTTCTTCAAATCTTTATCAAATAGTGCACTATGGAGGATCATAGATTCTTCTTCATAAAAGATAGGCTCTTGAGTTGTCCATTCTTCACCAAGTTGGATCCTCTGCTCGTCGCCTAGAAGTTCTATGTCTTCAATGTTTGCATCGATATCCATATGTTCGAGAAGAACATATTCACCCGGTATGAAATACTCCACTTCTTGTTGATTATTTTGTCTTTTCCTCTTGCTAGTTATTGATAATTTATGTGGTTTTTCAATATCCTTTTTGGGGTGGTGAGGATCAACTCTGTCACCTAAATTTTAAACAAAATATTTTTGTTTTTCTTGACTAACATTTTAGGGATTCTATCTGGGTGTGTCACTTTTCTAGGAAGAACTACGAGACTTTGAAATCCTTTCATTTACAATCCTTCCATGTTTTCTATGCACTTCATTCATGCTAACAATTGTCTCAAGGTATCCAATCCGTACTTCCTCATAATTGTTCTCCTCGCTTTCTTCTCCATATGTGTGTGTGTGTGTGTATGTGTGTGTGTGTGATGCACTAAAACCTACGAATACCATGTGATTCATAAAAAACTATTGAGGATCAAACCCTTTTACTAAATTTTCCAGCTTCAATTTATATTGGCCAAATTGATTTGCAAATTCATCAATTTTTGGGGTGCTGCTTAATGTAATCTCACCAACTTTCCATTGAAATACAATAATATTTTTTGTTTCTTTGAAGAAAGAAATTGGCCTATAATCTGTACTATCTACATAATTCTATCATGGATATTTTATTAGACACATAAAATGAGAGAAAAGTTGGGGCCTCACAGGAGAAATAAACTCTGATTATAATGTATTGTTCATTTGACTCAATGTTTCCTCTTTTGTCTAAAAATGTTGCTTCCTCTAACGACATTCTTGAAGTATTATTCCCAAACATGAGTTTTTCAAAAGAAGAAAGAAAAGAGTCATAAACTTTATAAAAGTGATACATAAAATTTTTCTTCCAGAGAGTAGGATACTAGGTATGTACTAAGTCTACTTTAGAATCAACTTGATGGAAGAGCATCGCCATCAAAGAAAAAAGAGGCCAAGAGAGGAGGCAGAATTCGACACCTCAACGTACCAAAGTTTCAAATCAAAATTTAAAAGAAGCAGAGCAAGTTGTTGAGATATTTTGGAAATATCATTTTTAAATACTTTGTTTGTAAAATCAGGTCACAGCCTAAAATTACGAAGCCCGAATCCATCTAGACCGTAGATCCAGAGGAGGATATGTGTCATCATATCGTTCATTTTGGAGAAGAAGCTATCCAGGAGAAAGGGGTAGCGCATCATCAAAAGTTGTCGAAGACCAAAGAGACAAAGTTCATTGTGATCGTTGAGTTGCAATGGACACACGTTGACAGATTTGGAGGTCCGATAGTTGGATACTCTAGAAGAATGGTGAGGAGAGGATGTTGGCCAAAAGTCACCCGAAGTTCTAGAAGAGAGAGAGGGAACCAATCTGGACCATTAAATCCAGGAAGGACATGTGGAAGGAATCTGTGTACTTCGGAAGGAAAGAACCCTGAAGGAAATCGAGAGTTGTGAAATCAAAACTACCGAAACCCGACTAGCTGAAGTAAATCGTGTCCATCGATTTGGGAAGGAAACATTTCAATAGATCATGGAATTCAGAGAAGGAAGCAAGGGGAAGGTAGAGCGTTGATTGGAAATCATCCAAAGTGCCAAAGAGGTATTAAGA
>JASDQU010236716.1:0-16997 GCA_032191745.1 Picea mariana
ATTACATTAGTAATGTTATTTTATTTATGTCGGCTTTATTCCATTAGTTGTAATTATACCTCCTAGTCTCCTATATATACTAAGGAGACATTTTCATTTGGAATCATCTTGTACTTGAACATTTAAGTGGGGTAAAAGGAGGTTTCCCCCTCGAAGAGGCTTATTATCTGAAATTCTCTCTTTTTCAAGGCATTGAGTACTTTTTCTGAGGTTTTTCTATGCTATATTGATATTTGGTTCTTAACAGATTATACAAAATAGAAGAACATATCTGAGTTCCTAAGTTAAATAGAAAGGGACTAGGACTTAATAATTTTAGTAAAAGTACACAACATGCCCATTAATATCTTGTTTTCCCCGATCTCGGTGGACAATTTCATCGATCACTGATAGAGCATCGGATGTCAACAAGCTTTGTCTGCAAACTAAAAAAATTATAAAAATGTCGTCGATCACCGATGAACATTGGTCATTGACGTCGACTGATGTCTCTTGTGAAACGTAAAAGGAATTCTAAAGTGATTGATGTCGATCGATCTTGAATAACGTAAACCATCCTTGGTCGTCTGATATGAGCGTTCGATTAATCTTGACCGTTGGGGGTTAAGACTTGATTCATTTCATTTTGATGAGTCAAGGGTCCACATTGTGTGGTAGACACGAGTTTCATAATACCACATAATATTCCATGTGGATATTTTTACTAGACACATCACCCACCAGGTCATCTACCACATCACAAAATGTGTCTTCTCCTCTACCATGTTAGACTATCATGTCATATATGTACAGCTTTCTCAATTTTTTCAGGCATCAAGCGATTCTATGTGGATGTTGGAAACACAAACATTTCACTTTCCCTAATGTCAATGAGTTCATCAGCCATCGATGATTTCAGTTTCACATTGCAAATGATAAGAGGTAGGTTTTTCCATTGATATTCGATCCTCTATCAACATTGGTTGTTCTCATTCCGAAAATATCCAATGCACACATATTTGTTTCGACCGACGATCGATCTCCCCAAAATCCTCTTTAAATATAAGTTTTTCATCTTGTGATTCCTTTTAATCGTGGTCATCGAAAATTTTAAAGGTGGAATTGGCCTTTCACATTTTTCATGCCTATGAGTCATCCCCACCCATGGCTATGTCACCACACCCCTACTAGTCATATCTCTCCCTGAAATCCTCTGTATTCTCATCTAACATCTTAGGTAACATGTCATGCACCATGTCACAATATGGGTCTATGTGTCTTGACATGTCACCATTCAAAAAATAAACTGCATGCTAATGGCTGGCTCGAAAGGGTCGATGGTCTCAAACCTCCAACCCCTGATGGAGAAAGGCACTACGTGCCAAACAACCATCTTTTGAATTTGTTGATGAGCTGAGAAACATGCATTCACATCATCATACAATGTAAAGAATTAATTCCAAGTGTGGCATGCAACTGGGTGCATTCAAACCTGAATATTTACGAAATTTTGTTGTACCCTGGTGTTTAATAGCTAGATTTGACTGATAGGGAGTTGAGATATATGTGCATGAATTATTTATTTTTGGTATTCTTTTCTTCAATTGTGTAAAGAGATATTGTGAAGCAAAGAATATCTCAATTTCAAGAATTGTATGTGTTACAACTGTGTCTTTACTAATTCAAGGCGTTTTGTATCTCAGAACTGGTAAGTTTTAACATTAATTTCCCTTATTGTTACCAAGTTTACATTCAAGATGAATAATTGTCATGATTCTTAGGTAGTGTGAATGAGTTATGGACTGATTGTTTTTTATTTCTTTTGTAGAAAATGATACCATTAAGAGTTTCCACTCGAAAGTCTCTGAAAACGCCGAAGGGGAAAGGTTCTCAACTAGACAAAGCATCGAACCCAACCCCCACTAAAGGAATGGAGCAGGCACCCAAAGTAGAGCATAAAATCCAAGTTCCATTGAAGAAGGTCTTCAACCAACTACCATTATACAAGGATATAGAACCAAGCACCGAGTCCAAGGTACTGCTAGCCTCTTGGAATGACTTATTTAATAAATTAAAGCATTCGGACTATCATGAGTTCACACCTCACAATAATCCAGAGAGTAGAGCCATATACGACTAGGTTTTCCCGAACATAAATCGTTCTCTTTTACACATGGTGGTTACTAGGTACCATGTTTTACCCTATGTAGAAGCTTTAGAATGGGTCATCAACCACATAGATGCAGGGAAATGATTATTCAACAATGAATAAGGGTAGTGTGTGGGAATTTTCTTGCCAATAAAGGTTAACAACTATTACAAACTTAGAGAGCCAAAATTTAGATTGAATAATGACTTTGTGGTATACTTTCACATGAAACATGATGTAAGAAAACTGGAGGCATCCTGATGGAAAGAGGACAAGAATTTCATCAATTGGACTTCAGGATGGTATGGAGTGACAAACTTGAGAGAAACCTACATGTACCTAATGGACTTCCTTTGTAGATTGTATGGTGAAAATGATTGTTCTAGGTTCATTGAAGCATGGATGCCCTTAGCTTACACTATGAAGATATCAAGAGGTGTTTTTAAATAGGGCGCCATTATATCTAAGCATATTAGTACTAGATCATATTAAGCTCAAAACCCTGAACCAAGAGTTTTTCCTTCATTCTACATGGCCTATTACCTTTTGGATGTGGTTTGTGCAAGAAATGTGTTTTTAGAAATAAATTTGTGTTGGCATGTGTTTGAAATCCCTGTGCACGTATACTTTAGTATTTTATGGTAGAACATGTGTAATAAATCATATCCCATGATATGTGATTTGTTCCTGGCCAAATCATGTTTCATTATTTTCCTCCAAGAATGTCCAAGTATTTTAAAACAATCCAAGAAGATCATTTCCCTTATTGGCGGTTGGTATTTGGAAACAAAATGCACCTACTTCAGGATTTTTGGACCCATGGGGGGCCCACACTTATTGTTGACATACGTACTAGACAGATTGAACTTAGGATAAATATGTTACCAGACCATCCTACAAGGGTTCAATGCATCCCTGGTCAAAGATAAGAAGAGAGTATTTATCCCTTACAAATTTCAGTTGGGATTCTACTTTGTTAAGGATACCACACAAGCAAAATAAGAAGGTTTGAGCCACTTCGAATACAAATTCGGAACTGGGAGATACTGCAATAATGATCCAAAAGGATTAGTGGCAAAACATGTTGAAAAAGTAACAATATATTGGCGCTACACTCATGACAAGTTTGATGATGAGGTTTTTATAGAAAATGCCCACAATTGTGATGAGGTAATTCAAATAAAATCCCAACCTGAACTTATTGTCTTTAAATATATGTATATGGATGAATACGTAGAACTCATAAATCAAATTAATGAGGCTTCTATTCGAGAATAGGTAGCTGAAAGAGAGAACAAGGAAGTTAGAAGAGTTGAAGAATAAATACTTAAGGTGAAGGTTGAATGGGCATCTCATGAGGCAGAGTAGAACATGGTAGCACAAGATCTAGAGTAGTAAAGAAAATTTGGAGAAGAGCCAAAAAATAAAGAGGCAGAATTGACCCCTCAAGGGGAATTAAAACAAGGGGAGATCAACAGACAACCAGAACTAGATATAGAGAAGGTACAAGGAGTTCAACCGGATCTAGTGGTATCATCAGATGCATTGAAGGAGGTGCATGTCATAGGGACCCCTACTCCTACAATTGTGTACCTTCGATGATGGATGATGATGATGATGATACAAACATAGTGAAGGTCCCAATTATAGATGATTCAAATCCAGAATAAGGAAGATAACCTTCAGTTGAGTCGTAGCCATAGGGAACATCCTTAGAAACAAATGTAGTTGAGAAAGTCCCAACATTAAATTTAAAGGGGCCACAACCACTCAAGGAAGAGAAGACATAAGAAAATGATGTTGGAAATGAGGAGGAACATAGTTCAGATAACACAACTCCTAAGAAAGATAAAGATGAAATGGAAGGAGAACATGAACAAAAGAAAGAAAATACTACAAGTGAGGGTGAAAAAATAGAGGAGCAAACAACCACTTTGAAAAATGAAGAGACAATTGTTGATCCATCTGTCATTTCTTTTCCGGAGGATAGAACATAATAAGCAGTGTCAAAAAAAAATTGACTAGAGGATACCTCTGTTCCTAAGCAAATTACTGATATGTCTATAGAAGTAGGAGCCGAGCAGACTAGTAAGATAGACCAGCCCCCCGAAGAGCCAAGCACTAAGGAGACAACTGATAAGGAGGCAGAGGATCTAGGAGGTCAAATATCAACAATAGAAGAAAAAACTATTGATTTTTGTAGATTCAGGAGGTATTCTTACTAGAGGCCAGGGTGCCAAGCATGTGGGAATTTTTCATTGGCACCAATTTTGACTTTCATTTCAGCAAAATTGACCTAGAAATGAGGCTAGGACCTCATGGGAAAGTTGATGGGATTTGTGTGTTTGTGTGGGGGTGCCACACCCACAAAGAAGAATAAAATATTCTAATTAGTTGTTTAGTTTAGGAAGGGATCCTAAACTCACTCATTGTTCTCATATATAAAGGAGATATGTCATTGTGACATTAGATCATTAGTGTGCATAATGGAGATAGCATAAGTGATTATGCACTTGTGCTAGGAGGATTGGCGATTTCAACAAAGGAAAAATATGCCATGGGAGAAAATATGGCCTAAGGTTGAGGACTCTCTATTTTTTCTTCTTTGTGGGCTCACATCTGGGAGAGAGAGACAATCTCAGAAGGAAGATATTGTACAAAGTGGAGTGAGTTGTACGAAGTGTTCATAAAAAATTTCACATGTATGCGAGTTGCAATGGGAATAGTTGCATAAGTACACGAGTTGTTGTAAGAAAAACCATGTACATCTGTACAAGCTCTTCTAGGTAGGGGCAAGTCCATACAGGCTTACAACAATTGAACTCAACAGGTTGTACAAGTGGTTTGCAACAGATTTGTGGGTAGATAATATTTCTAGGATATTTGTTGAGGTTTGGTTTTATGATTTATATTGTTATTGAAGAACAAGATTATTCTCAGTTTTGGTGACTTTGGAGGACAGGGTTGTCCTCATATTTTGGTTATATTGTATTGGTTGGGAGGGTTGGCTTTATCTTAGTTTTGTGTTGGTTTTGTCACTTGGGTGAGCAAAACAACAACACTTGCATGTCTAGATAAGCCTGCTAGACAAGACAAAATTTTGTGAGTGGGTGAAATAAGCCAAACACATGTAATAATCAAAGAAACAAACTAAAACAACTAATAAATAAAAGTTAGAAATCATGAGAAACTTAGAACCATAAAAATCAACCAATGACCAACATAATGCTACCAATGGATCAATATATTAGTAGGCAAAACACCGTAGAGAAAAATGAGAACTTATGAGTCCCCTCTTCCTCCTTGGAAGGGCTCTTGAGTTCCCTAATGGAAATCTCTTCTTACAATGGAATAAAAATGGAAAATGTTGAAGACAATCAATGCCTATTCCCTCAAGAGGTGAGTGGATGGCCTATTGCAATGATGCTTGAAGGCTCCAAAGAGAAAAGAGGATTCTCAAGGGAGAATTCTTGCAGCATAACAATACAATGAAGATATTGGTTTCTTAGTGCATCCATTGCTTTTATTTATAACATTTCTTCAAGGAAAAATGTAATTGTTTCTTGGTGTGAACAAGGGGCGTTTTAGGGAACCCTCTAGTCCTTGACCATCCCCCCATTTGGATTTCGCTCAAATATGAAGGTCAAATCATGTTGGGATCTAGTCCATAAGTGGTTGAGGGGCCAACAATATCCATAAATGTGTCAGCCATAGAAGTGTGCGGCTTTTCTCATACACAATCACGCACTTGGTGCATTGTGTGCTTTGAGGGATTTGTTGGCCCACGCACACTGTACACTGTGCTCATGCTTCCGTTGGTGAATTTGCGCATGTCAATTTTTGACCCAATTGTATAGTTTTTTTCCTTTTGAATTCATTTCAGTGCTACAGGTGAACTAATTGTTGTTGGCATTGTTGTGTTTCTGTAACCATTTGCGTGCAATGTTGTGGATGATATTTCAGTCATAACACTTAGGATTTCTGATGATAACAGTATTACATAAATGATTTTTTTTTTTATATGTGTGATGATTCATCTTTGATCGTTTGTGTTTTCATTGCATCTGTTTTAAGTCAATAATTCTCAATGTAGAATTGTTCAGTAACAACAACTAGGGTGTTATTGTTGGTTCACTGGGAATCAATTTCTCAGATCTAAAAATTAGTCACATGGAGTTTCATGTGAAAATTGACATGGGATCAAATATTAGGATTTGAAGAGAAGGGGATCATCTCGAGAAACTTTGTCGGTTACAACACTGAAAGAGGGTTTTACTTGTTCTTGTTCTTGTTCCAGACAGTTCAAGATGGTAAACACATTGAAGCTTGAGGATATGTTGGAAGGGACAACCAAATTTCAGGATTGGAAGGAGAGGGTTCTCCTTTTGTTGGAGGATAATGACCTCAAGGAGTATGTTGAGGATGTGGTTCCTAGCCCAACTAATATAGTAGATTTGGCATTTTGCAAGAAGAAGTCCAAGAAGGTATTGCTAGAGTCCATGAAGGACCACTTGATTCCTCACATTGCCAAGAGAGAAACTGCCAAGGATATGTATGATGATTTGGTGGGTCTATACCAGAACAAGGATATCATCGAGATGCTACACTTGAAGCATCATATTCATATTGTTAGGATGATTGATGAAGACACAGTTGTCAGTTACCTTATGAATCTTAATCAAATCCAATATTATCTCACAACTATTGGTGAGACAGTACAGGATGTTGAGTTGGTGAATGTAACCTTGAGAGGTAGTCCCAAGTCTTGGGAACCATTTGTGCAAGGGATCTATGCATGAGACAAGTTACCAAACATTGACAAATTATGGACAGGTTGTTTCCAGGAGGAGACCAGGTTAGCATCCATGGATGATATGGATGGTATGGTGAAGAGTAGCAGTGATGAGAACCAAGACCTTGTATCCCACAGTAGAAAGGGAAGGGGTTTTCCAAACAAAAGAGGTCTGTCAGGGAGAAGGGATTCTCCTGAGAGAGAAGCATCTCCAGAGCCAAAATGGAAGAAGGATCTTAGTAAGATCATATGGTATGAGTGCCATGACTTTGGTCATTATTATTCACAATGTCCACACTAGAGGGAAAGAGGAAGAAGGCAGTTGGCATCAACAACAGAGGTTGATGAGGTTGTAGATAGGTTCCAGAGGGAGATCATGTTAGTCTCTAACCTTTTAGGGAGTGTCTCTAGCAGGGAGAGATGGTTGGTGGATAGTGGAGGATATTTCCATATGATAGGTGCAAGAGATTAGTTTGACACTCTCATAGATACTGGCTCAAAATTATGTGTGGAGCTTGGTACAAGAGTGAAGCATTCAATACAAGGATCTGGTACAATATCATTTTGATTGGAGTCAAGAGAGATATTGAGGTTGTCAAGTGTTATGGGCGCCATAACTCAAGAGAATTGTCCTCTTATTTTCAAAGATTGAGAAGAAGGGATATCATTTGTTTTTTTGAGATGGGCATGTAGTAATTATTCCCAGATATTTTAGCTTCAGATGAATAGTAGTTATTGTAGTTAGATAGGGAAACCTATATAGGTTGAAGGGCCAATCTATGAGTGTTGTGGCCAATAGAAGCAAAGAGATAGATGAGGAGAAACAAGTGGCTCCATGAGTGGTGAGGCAAGTGACCCCACCAATGGTACAGGATTAGAGGGAGTCATCCCTCGGGATCTAGGAGGGAGGAGCAACCTCCCTGTACAATGCAGAGGACAATGGACATGGATTAGATATCAGCATAGGTTGTCCAAAATTAGAGGGAGTCAGGTTTCAGAAGGAACATGTGGTCTCAAACTTATCCTAACCTCAAGGAGATATAGTTGGCTCAGGGAGACAGATGAGAATTCAAAGGGAGTTCACCCTCGGGTTCAGTTGGGAGAGAGGCATCTTCTAGGACAGATGAACATGTGTCATGGGTGGAGGAGGCCAGACAGGATCTTTAGAGGGAGGAGGCTTTTGAGGCATGTGAGACCTCCATGGAGGATAGATTTACTTTAGAAGGTTTTTCTTCAGTCATAGAGAGAGTAGCCAGTGAGAAATATTACACAACATAACTCGCCTTAGTGACCAAGGATGTCACTAGTCAAACAGTCTAGACAACTTGATATGTTTGAGAGACATAGGATGCGACCAGTCATATAGATTTTGTCTCATTGACCAAGGATGCAGCTAGTCAGACATAATTGACAATAGAACTTATTGTGATAGTATTCGACGACCCATTTTTCACAGTGACATAGGGAGTATCTAGTTTGGACTATTGGAGCACATATGAGGTGCTAGATCTAGAGAGATATCCACTATGAGTGATAGTGATGCATCGATATTTTGGAGGTTGACATACCTCCCTCACTAAGAGGGAGTGCTTATTTTTGTAGTTGTAGGAGGTATTCTCACTAGAGTCCAAGGTTCCAGGCATGTGGGAATTTTCTTTGGCACCAGTTTGTACTTTCATTTTAGTGAAATAAACCTAGAAATGAAGCTAGGACCTCATGGAAAAGTTGATGGGCTTTGTGGATTTGTGTAGGGGTGACACACCCACAAAGAGGAATACAATATTCTAATTAATTGTTTAGTTTAGGAAGGGCTCCTAAACTCACTCATTGGACTCATGTATAAAGGGGAGATATCATTGTGACATTAGATCATCGGTGTGCATAATGGCGATAACATAAGTGAGTCTACACTTGTGCTAGGAGGCTTAGTGATTTCAGCAAAAGGAAATTTTTCTTGGAGAGAAAATATGGACTAAGGTTAAGGAATCTATATTTTTTGTTCTTTGCAGGGAAAGGCACACCTCATGTGTGGGAGAGAGAGACAACCTTAGAAGGAAGATATTGTACGAAGTGGAGTGATCCATGAAAAGAGTTTGTACATTTTTTTTCATGTACATAGGTTGCAATGGGAACAATCGTGTATGTACACAGATTGTTGTAGGAATAGTCACATACATCTATACAAGCTCTTCTGGGTAGGGGTAGGTCCATATAGGCTGACAATAGGTGACCTCAACAGGTTGTACAGGTGGTCTGCAATAGATTTGTGGGAAGAGAATATTTCCAGGAGATTTGATGAGGTTTGGTTTTCTGATTTGTATGGTTATTGGAGAACAAGATTGTTCTCAGTTTTGGTGACTTTGAAGGAAAAGGTTGTTCTCATATTTTTGTGATATTGTATTGGTTGAGATGGTTGGATTTTCCCTCAGGATTTCTGATGATAAAAATACTACATAAATGAAATTTTGTTTCATATGTGTGATGATTCAACTCTTATCTTTTTTGTTTTCGCTGCATGTGTTTTCAGCCAATAATTTTTCAGTGTAGAATTTTTCAGTGATAAAAACTAGGGCTTTACTATTGGTTCACTAAGAATCAATTTCTTCGATCTGAAAATCAGTCACATAAAGTTTCATGTGAAAATTGATATGGGATCAAATCTTGGGATTTGAAGAGAAGGGTATTATCTTGAGACACTTTGTTGGCTGCAACACTAGAAGAGTGTTTTACTTGTTCTTGTTCTTGTTCTGGGTAGGTCAAGATGGTGAATACATTGAAGCTTGAGGATAGGTTGGAAGGGGAAACCAACTTCTAGGCTTGGAATGTGATGGTTCTCCTTCTGTTGGAGGAGAATGACCTCGAGGAGTATGTTGAAGATGTGGTTCCTAGCCCAACTGATCCAATAGATTTGGCATTTCACAAAAAGAGGGAAGTAAAGGCCAAGATGGTATTGCTAGAGTCCATGAAGGACCACTTGATTTCTCACATTTACAATAAAGTAACTTCCAAGGATATGTATGATTCTTTGGTGTGTCTATACCAGAACAAGAATACCGACATGATGCTACATGTGAAGACACAGTGGTCAGTTACCTTATGAATATTATTTAGATATGAGATCTACTCATAGACATTGGTGAGATAATGTAGGATGTTGAGTTGGTGAAAGTGTCCTTGAGAGGTCTTCCCACATCCTGGGAACCATTTGTGAAAGGGATTTATGCATGAGACAAGTTACCATGATTTTACAGATTATGGACAAATTGTATCCAGGAGGAGACCAGGTTAACATCTAGGGATGATATGGATGTTATGGTGAAGTGTAGCAGTGATTAAAGCCAAACTCTTGCAACCCTCACTAGAAAGGGTAGAAGGTGTTCTCCAGACAGAAGGGGTCCATCAAAGAGAAGGGATTCTTCCGAGAGAGAAGAATCTCTAGAGTCGTGATGAAAGAAGGATCTTAGTAAGATCAAATGTTATGAGTGCCATGAATTTGGTCATTATGATTCACAGTGTCCACAACGGAGGGGAAGAGAAACAAAGCAACATGCATCAATGACAAAGATTGATGATATTGCATATAGGTTCTAGAGGGATATCCTATTAGTCTCCAGCCTTTCAGGGACTATCTCTAGAAAGGAGATATGGTTGGTGTATAGCGGAGCATATTTCCATATGACAGGTGCATGAGAGTTGTTTGACACTCTCACAGAGACTGGCTCGTACTTGTGTGTGAAACTTCTTACGAGAGCCAATAATTCAATACAAGGATCCAATATCGTATCGTTTTGATTAGAGTCAGGAGAGATATTGAGGGTGTCAAATGTGTTATGGGTGACAGAACTTAGGAGGACTGTCCTCTCAGTTTCAGAGATTGAGAGGAAGGACTATCATATATTTTTTTGAGATGAACAGGTATTGATTGTGCCTAGAAATTATAGATTTAGATAAACATTGGTTCTTGGAGTTAGAGAGGGAAACCTATATAGGTTGAGGGGACATCCTATGAGTTTTGTGGCCAGCAGGAATAGAGAGATAGATGAGGGGTGTAGGTGGTTCCACGAGTTGTGAGGCGGGTGACCCCACCAGTGGTACAGGATCAGAGGGAGACATCCCTCAAGATATAGGAGGGAGGATAATCCTCCCATGACAGTGTAGAGGACAGTGGATAGGGATCAGATGGCCCAAGAGGTTATGTGGAATAAAAGGAATTCAGGTTTTAGAAGGAACATGCGGTCTAAGAGTGAGCCTAAACTTAGGGAGAGAAATATGGGAATGTAGAGGGAGTTCCCCTTTAGGTTCAATTGGGAGAGAGACATATTCTAGGATAGAAAAATATGTGTCATGTGTGGAGGAGGATAAACAGGAGCTTTAGAGGTAGGAGGCTTCTAGGGCATGTGAGACCTCCATGGAGGATACATTTTCTTCAGGAGGTTTCACTTCAATCACAGAGGGAGAAGCTAGTGAGGAATATTACATAGAAGGATTTTCTTTAATGACCGAGGATGTGGCCAGTTAGATAGACTAGAAAGTTGAATATGTTCAAGATCATAAGGATGTGACCAGTTAGAAATATTTTGTCTCAGTGACCAAGGATGCAGCTAGTCAGACAGAATTGATAACATAACTTTTTGTGATTGTATTCGACGACCCATTTTCCATAGTTACGTAGGGAGTATCTAGTTTGGATTATTGGAGCACAGATGAGGTGGAAGATTCAGAGTGATATATACTATGAGAGATAGTGGTGCATCCAGATGTTGGAGGATGAGATACCTCCCTCGCTAAGAGGGAGTGCTTATTTTTGTAGCTTCGGGAGGTATTCTCATTAGAGGCAAAGGCACCAAGCATGTGGGAATTTTCGTTGGCACTAGTATTGACTTTTGTTTCAGTGAAATCGACCTATAAATGAGGCTAGGACCTCATGGGAAAGTGGATGGGCTTTGTGGCATTGTGTGGGGGTTCCACACCCACAAAGAGGAATTAAATATTCTAATTAATTGTTGACTTTAGGAAGGGCTCCTAAACTCACTCATTGGACTCCTATATAAAGGAGATATGTCATTATGACATTATATCATTAGTGTACATAATGGAGATAACATAAGTGAGTTTTCACTTGTGCTAGGAGGTTTGGTGATTTCAGCAAAGGAAAATTATGCTAGGGGAGAAAATTTGGCCTAAGGTTGAGGACTCTGTATTTTTTTTTCTTTGCAGGGAAAGGCACACCTCACATATGGGAGAGAGATACAACCTCAGAAGGAAGATATTGTATAAAGTAGAGTGATCCATACAAAGTGTTCGTACAGGTTTTTCGTATGTACGCGAGTTGCAGTGGGAACAATCATGTAAGTACACGGGTTGTTATATGAACAATAACATACATCCATATGAGCTCTTATGGGTAGGGAAATGTATGTACATGCTGACAATAAGTGACCTTAGAAGGTTGTACAGGTAGTCTGCCACAAATTTGTGGGCAGACAATATTTCCAGGAGATTTGCTAAAGTTTGGTTTTTTTATTTGTATGGTTATTGGAGAACAAGGTTCTCAATTTTGTTGACTTTGTAGGACAAGTTTGTCCTCAAAATTTTGTCATATTGTTTTGGTTGGGAGGGCTGGATTTTCCCTCGGTATTTTTTATGACAACAAGATTACAGAACTGAAATTGTGTTTAATATGTGTGATGATTCATCTCTGGTCATTTTTTTCCACTGCATATGTTTTTAGTCAATATTTTTCAGTGTAGAATTGTTTAGTGATAAAAACTAGGGTGTGACTATTGGTTCACTAGGAAGCAATTTCTCATATCTAAAAATTAGTCACATAGAGATGCATTTGAAAATTGAAATGGGATTGGAGCTTTGGATTTGAACAAAAGGGGATCATGTTGAGACACTTTGTTGGCTACAACACTAGAAGAGTGGTGTACTTGTTATTGTTCTAGATAGGTCAAGATGATAACAATATTACAGAACTAAAATTGTGTTTCATATGTGTGATGATTCATCTCTGATCTTTTGTGTTTTTTTCCATATGTTTTCAGTCAATAATTTTCAGTGTAGAATTTTTCAGTGATAACAGCTAGGGCATTATTCTTCGTTCACTAGGAAGCAATTTATCAGATCTAAAAATTAGTCATATAGAGTTGCACGTGAAAATTGACATGGGATCATATCTTGGGATTTGAAGAGAAGGGGATCATATTGAGACATTTTTTTGGCTACAACACTACAAGAGTGTTGTAATTGTTCTTGTTCTTGATATTGTTCCAGAAAGGCCAAGATGGTGAATACATAGAAGCTTGAGGATATGTGTGAAGGGACAACCAACTTTCAAGCTTGGATGACGAGGGTTGTCCTTTTGTTGGAGGAGAATGACCTCAAGGAGTATGTTGAGGATGTGGCTCCTAGCGCAACTAATCCAATAGATTTGGAATTTCACAAGAATAGAGAAGTAAAGGCCAAGAAGGTAATTCTAGATTCTATCTATACCAAAACAAGGATATCGATAGGATGCTACACTTGAAGCATCAACTTCAAATTATCAGGATGATAGATGAAGACATAGTTTTCAATTACCTTATGAATACTACTAAAATCTAAGATCATCTCACAGCCATTGGTGAGATAGTACATGATTTTGAGTTGGTGAATGTATCCTTGATAGGTCTTCCCAGGTCCTAGGAACCATTTGTGCAAGGGATCTATGCACGAGACAAGTTACCAAACTTCGACAGATTATGAACATATTGTATCCAGGAGGAGACTAGGTTAGCATCTAGGGATGATATGAATGGTATGGTGAAGAGTAGCAGTGATGAGAACCAAGCACTTGTATCCCACACTAGAAAGGGAATAAGGGGTTCTCTAGATAAAATAGGTTTGTCAGGGAGAAGGGCTTCTCCTGAGAGAGAAGCGTCTCTAGAGCTAAGATAGAAGAAGGATCTTAGTAATATTAGATGTTATGAGTGCCATGAATTTGGTCATTATGCTTCACAGTGTCCACACCATAGGGGAAGAGGAAGAAGGTAGCATGCATCAGTAGCATAGATTGATGAGGTTGCATACAAGTTCTAGAGAGAGATCCTATTAGTCTCCATCATTTTATGGAGTGTCTCCAGTAGGGAGAGATGGTTGGTGGATAGTGGAGCATCTTTCCATATGAGATGTGAATGAGAGTTGTTTGAAACTCTGATAGAGTCTGGGTTAGACTTATGTGTGGAGCTTGGTACAAGAGCGAAGCATTCACTATGAGGATCTGGTACAATATCGTTTTGATTGGATTCAGGAGAGATATTGAAGGTGTCAAATGTGTTATGGGTGCCAGACCTCAAGAGGATTTTCCTTTTAGTTTTAGAGATTGAGAGGAAGGGATATCATATATTTTTTTGAGATGGATATGTATTGATTGTGCCCAGACAGTCTAGATTCATATCAACAGTAGTTCTTGTAGTTAAAGAGGGAAACCTATATAGGCTGAAGGGATAGTTTATGAGTGTTGTGTCCAACAGGAGCATAGAGACAAATGAGGAGGAGAAACTGTCTCAATGAGTGGTGAGGTAGGTGACCCCACTAGTGTTACAGGCTTAAAAGGAGCTATATTTCAAAGGAAGTTAGCCCTTGAGATCTATGAGGAAGGAGAAGCCTCCCAGGAAAGTGCATAGGACAGTGGACATGGAGAAGATGGACCCATAGGTTATGCAATCTTAAAGGGATTCAGGTTTCAAAAGGAACATGCAGTGTCATAGTGAGCCTAACCTCAAGGAGAGACAGTTGGATCAGAGAGAGAGATGGGCATCTAGAGGGATTTACCCCCCAGGTTCAGTTGGGAGAGAGACATATTCTAGGATAGACATACATGTGTCATGGGTGGAGGAGGCTAGATAGGAGCTTCAGAGGGAGGAGGCTTATGGGGCATGTGAGACCTACATGGAGGGTACATTTTCTTCGACAGGTTTTGCTTCAGTCACAAAGGGAGCAGTCAATGAGACAAATTACACAACAGGATTTGCCTTACTGATTGAGGATGTCGCAAGTAAGATGGAATGGACAACTGGATATGTTCAAGAGACTGAGGATGCAACCAGTCAGATGGATTGTGTCTCAATGAGAAAGGATGTGTCTAGTCAGATAGAATTGACAGTAGAACTTATTGTGACAGTATTCGATGACCCATTTTCAACAGTGACTAAGGTAGTAGCTAGTTTGGAATATTGGAGCACAATTGAGGTGGTATCTCTAGAGCGTTATCTACTATGACTGACAATGATGCATCCAGATGTTGGAGGATGAGATACCTCCCTCGCTAAGAGGGAGTGTTGATTTTTGTAGTTGTGGGAGGTATTCTCATTAGAGGCCAAGGTGCCAGGCATGTGGGATATTTCATTGGCACTAGTTTTGACTTTTGTTTCAATGAAATCAGCCTAGAAATGAGGCTAGGACCTCATAGACAAGTTGATGGGCTTTGTGGGTTTGTGTGGGGGTGCCACACCCACAAAGAGGAATTAAATATTATAATTATTTTTTTAGTTTAGGAAGGGTTCCTAAACTCACTCATTGGACTCTTGTATAAAGGAGAGATGTCATTGTGACATTATATCATCAGTGTGCATAATGGAGATAGCATAAGTGAGTCTGCACTTATGCTAGGAGGCTTGGTGATTCCAGCAAAAGGAAATTCTTCTAGGGGAGAAAATCTAGCCTAAGGTTGAGGACTCTCTATTTTTTGTTCTTTGCAGGGAAAGGCACACCTCACATGTGGGAGAGAGATACAACCTCGGAAGGAATATATTGTATGAAGTGGAGTGAGTCGTATGAAGTGTCTAGTAATATCTTAATCATTTTTATTTATCTTAATTGATTAATAAATCTTTGGATAAAGTTTGGTGGAATCCAATGTAATTTAGTTCTTTGTGTTACTTTAACTAACAAAAGAATAGAATTATTTCTTACTTCTCTTTCCTCATATATTTCTTACTTATGTTTCCTCATATATTTTTTCATGTGTGTTGTTTATTTATGTTCCTTAAGTATATATGGTAATTGATAAATATCATTTGGTATTAGTGCTGGAGGAATTTGGTTTCAAATATTACTTACCTACTGCTCCTAAGGGTTGTCCTGGGCATGAATTTTCCCAAAAAATATATTTCTTTTATTATTCTTGTTCCCCTCTGTGATATAAATGAAAACACAAGAAACAAAAAGGAGAAAAGATAATCAAATAGTTCAAGGATTGCATTTGAAACATGCAAAATCATTAAAGCTCATTGAACGACTATTGGGCCATTAATCCAAAGGATCACACTATTCCAAACATAAAAGAGTCTAATTGGGCCTCATCCTCAGGTGTGATCCCTATTGTTGATTCAAATGGAATACATCTCAACAAAACCCGACCTCTACCTTGGGTGCCCTTCTAAATTTTAAAAACTTGAATATGATATCATGTAGTTCATAGCATGTCATAGATGTGATTGATCAATGACCCAAAGAAATTTTGCAAAGACTGTATCATTACCTCTTCTTTAAAATTACTTCCCAAAAAATACCATGGGCCTTCAAGCTATCCTAATAAAGAGTTTGTCATATAACCAAAGATAGGAAATTTTTACAATATCTAGGTATCTCCTAATGTAATAACCTCACAGTTTGAACATAATGGAAGCTATGGTCATGCTCATAATTTATGGTAATCCAAAATCCAATTCAAAATTGTAGGGTTGTCTTATAATGAGAAATTGTACAAGTATGAGCCTTGGAAACAATTTTTAGAAACATTTCCAAGGACAGTCTTGTGATAATTCAAAATTAATTTTTGAATTTGTGTTTGCAAAAGAGCCTAAAGTATATGGTGCAATGTATCTCTTGTTCTTGAAATCACACAAGTATATTGTCTTAGAGTCCAAAATTTTGGAGTGGTAAGGACTAATAAATAGTACAATTCAAATTGAATATCCAGGTCTGGTGTAAGGCTGGCCTTGTATCAACTTTCAAAGTCAATTCTCTCATATATAAAAGAGCACGTGGCTTATATATATATATAGAGAGAGAGAGAGCACGTGGCTTATATAT
>JASDQU010236719.1:9654-22449 GCA_032191745.1 Picea mariana
AAGTACCAGTCTAGATTTGTACAGGTTCAGTTTCAAGGGGTCAAATTTGGATTTTTTGAAATTAGACTACTCCAGCCTACTTGCCTCAGCTCAACACATCTAGTCCTTGGATTAGAATTCCAAAATTTGAAAGTTGAAAAATTAGGGTTTCCTCATAAAACCCTAAGTTACAGTTACAGTGCCAGTTACAGTTTCAGTATTAGTTGCAGTCGTAGTACCAATTCCTTCATTCTAGTTGCAACGCCAACACCAGTTGCAGTACCAGTTGCAGTGAAAGTTTTTGTGAAGTGTTGGGACTATTGTTTTATTGTCCTAGTACACCTTACCCTAGCAAGACACTGTCAGAGGTATGTAGTCACATATGGTTAAAATGTATTATTATTCTAAAAGGGTACTTGTAGGAAAAAGGATATGTTGACAATCGTAGATCCAGAAGGATCTCAGATCCAACCCATTCAAAGGAATAATTTACCCCAGGTTTGATCAGTTTGATATGCATCTATCTTGCTATGACATTATTTTGACATCTAGGTTGTATGTTGAAGTTATGACCATCATACTAACCCTTGGTCAAAAATTAAAGTCAAGGTATTGGATTGATATTAGAGTTTATTATCTAGCTTGGATTTATGTCAAGATAACATATTGTCTTAGTACATAGGACAGGTTGAAGAAAGCACTTGTCATCTTGAGTGAAGGAAACTTGGAAGAAAAGAAACATGCTCATTCTTGAGGATAAAACTCCAAGTTCCAGGTTTGATTGATTAAAAATTCAAAGTTGCATGTGACAAGTTTGATAACTACCTCATTACAAGTAAACACTATAGTTGAGGTAGAAGTCTTTGAAAAGTATTATACTTGGTAGAATGTGAGCATATTGAGATAAATGCTTATTGTAATCATTTACTAGATACAACTAACATCTCCTCTAGGAGAAACTTCTTGTGTTGGTTCCAAGTTCCCATGGAGGAATGTCTGATCACAACACTAGAAGAGTGTTGATCTCATTTCATATTTTATTTCTTACTGTTGATCTTTGTTTTAGGCAAGTCACAAGTGATAGCTCTAAAGGAGCCACTGTGAAAATTATTTGTGCTATTTTTTTATTATTATTATCAAAAGAGTATTATTCTTGCTTGTTGTTTTGTTGACCTTGGTTCAGGTCACAGGTGATAACCCTCACGAAGCTATAGTGAAGGTTGAAGAAGGCAACATATTAGATGAGACATGAAGTAGACTATGTACATGACCATATACATTCATGTACCAAAGAATATGGATAAGAAGTTATTCTATGAGATCTAGAATATCTCATATGGAGATTGATTGTAAGGAGCAGAAGGCTCCAAAGATGACCGAACATTAGAACAAGAACTCAAAGTAGACTTGTTCAAAGGATAATGAAGCCACMTYGATAGTAAGCATAATTCACTTGAACTCTGAGTCAAATTTTCATATTAAGACTTGGTATTCAACACCAAGTATATCTTGTAGAGACTATGAGTCCTTGTAGACTCAAAAGAAATCTAGAACAGGGTGAGCCTGATTGCAGAGAGGATCAAATGGGAAAAAGAGACATCTTTCCGGACTCACAGACAGATGCCAAGAGTTGAGAAGACTAAATCGTAGCTTCAAAGACCTCTAGGAGACATGAAATCTCCTGGGAAGATTCCCTTGTTTTAGTAACAGAGAAGGAAGCTAGTCAGAAGAACTGGGATATGGATTTTTTCATGAGACCGGAAGGGAAGTCAATATTGACTTCCAATATTGATCTAACAGATCAAGCATGTTGCAAATAACAATATAAAAGATGTACGTAGATTGAATTGTGTCCATAGGATTCTCCTAGCAAGAGGGAGAAGACTATGACGAGACACTTACACCGGTAATCAAAGAAATAGTTCCAGTATTCATGAAGACAAACAGAACAACCATGATTCATATACAGTATGAGATGCAGGGGGAGAAATCCCCATATTTAAAATAGAGTGGCAGTTGGTGCAGTACATTAGTCAGGCCATGGAGACATGACTACAATAGTAGATAGAGTTACCTCCATGTAAGAAGAAGAGATACTTTCAGTATCATTTATTTATCCACTCTCAGTTTCATATGAAGTTGTTGATGTGATAGAGTAGATGAGATACTCTCAGAGTTTAGTAGCTACAATAATTCTCAGCTTCAGAGAAGCTATAGGTGCAAAGTCCCAGTTCCAGAGGAACAGTTGCAGAGAGAGTACAAGACACACTCCTAAACAATGAGATAGATAGTGCTTTGAAAAAAGCACATAGAGCTAGCACATGATTGTGCATAATAAGTTGAAGCTGAGAAAGTGTACCAGGTTGGTACAATGAGATGTGAAAATATGGTTTAAAGTTGAAGATAGAAGACTCGTGTCTGGAAGCTGAAGCAAGCTCCAAGAGCTTGGTATGGCAGGATTGGTAGTTTCTTTATGAGTTTGGGCTTTACCAAGAGTAAAGTTGATCCCAATCTTTACTTCAAGATTGTGGACGATGGACCAATTATATTGCTTCTACATATGGATGACTTATTCTTAATAGGAGAAGAAAATCTCATCACAGATAGCTAGACGAAGCTTGCTGCAAAATTTGATATGAAAGACCTAAGCTTGATGCATTATTTCTTAGATCTTGAAGTTTGGCAGAGCCTAGAGAAGTTCTTCCTTAACAAAGGGAAGTATGTAGTTGAAATACTGAAGAGGTTTGATATGTTGTAAATACATGAACACACCCATGGAAAAAAAGTTGAAGCTCTTGGTTGATAATGTTATCCCCCATTTTAGGGATAACTAAGGAGATTATGTCTCGAGGCCCACAGGTCCTAGACATGGAGTACCGAGAGCCAGATCGAATTGAGCATGGCCTTGGAGGGCCCATATTTGATTTTCTTCAGCACCTCCACCTTGTCAGCAACAACAAAATCCATCACCTCGGCCTGGTCCTATAGCAGAGATGGATCTTGCTCCATGACGTAATGAGTCTGGGTATCATGGTGTGTGTCACTCTGATCCTCAAAACCTTTGAATATGTRCATTTAGTTCTTTTTGTTCCTAATGGGTGCTTGGATCTTATACTTATCCACTTGACCATGTCTAGGGGGAGTGACAAAATGCCCTAGTAATCTTGTGCCCATAGGTTTTGAGATGCCACTGGGGGGATTTCTGAAAAGTCATCGTCTACTCCCGTCATACTTACCACTTTCCATCTTACTTCCCGCTCATCCATCCCTTTACACTGGTCTGGGCATTGGGTTGGCCTATCATTTAAGGGTTGCACCTTAGATAAAGGACCAAAAGGGGCTAAAGGACCAGAAGGTAAGAGCAGCTGGCAAAAGATAAAAGCCTAAAAACAAAACCTGGAGATGCTTTTCCCAGGGATCCCCGAGAAAGCAGTAAAAAGCTTCTCAACAAGAAACAAGAGGGACCCATAAAAATAATAAAACAAGGCCTAGTCAGAGGATAGGGCGTCTTATCACGAGCCAACCTAGTAGGTCCATGGGCACCTAGTGGTATGACACTACTAGTATCTAGTTACCATGCTAGGGTAGTGTCTCTTGGTGGCATAGCCAAGAGAAAGGGGGTCCATCACGAACCAACCTTCTCATTTCTGTGAAAGTGTTTGTGGGTAACATTTCCACCACTGGTCACCACACCAGGGCAGTGTCCCCTGATTAGCTTCTTGAAAGAAAAATCAATAAAGAATAAAGAATAAAAGGCATGAATGGGCTTGGAAACATTTGCATCCAGGACATGTGCAACTCGCCTTCTACAAAGGCACCCACATGTAATGCATTTCCCTACTATCACTGCACCTCTTGTCAGGACATCCCTTATCCACCTCATCCACTAACATGACTTGGATTTGATTTCTCTCAAAAACATCCCACATCTAGTGGACACTAGCCCAATAGGACGCCATGTCACTTCCTCCAAACTTGCCTTGCATATTTGTATAATGTCTTTGAGCACTTGACTAAATAAAAGGGGTTTAATGCACATATTTAATAAAGTTTATGATTGGATGTGATTGACATTGCGATGATCCCTGTGAATTATGAGCCCATGGAGGGTGTATCTGTTGATGTGCAGGACTATACCCAACAGACAGGTACCATATTGGACTGGTACACATGGGGAGATGATTAGTTCATACCTCCATGGGGCTAGAATCCCATCAGATGGATGCTGAGACCCCGACAAGGGGAAAAGACAGATCAGAGGGTTTGCACCGGAGATGAGCAGGACGTTCCACCAGAGGCAGCCTGACAGAGCCTTACCTAGGGGGGTTGTGCCCTTTCCACTGGGACGTTGGCCTCGGAAGGCCCATGACATCACTCAAGACTTCTTATGACGTCATCCAATGATATGAAAGTTTTGGGAGGCAGTTGTGGCCTGTTTGGCATGTGTGGAAACTTCGAGAGGCCCAAGGAGGGCTAATGTTTTTTCTCCAAGAGGCCACATTTTCCCTAGAAAGGATAACATCACACTAAAAGGGAATGACGTTTTCTTGATTAGGGTTTCATTATGACATTTTAATGTAAAAAAATATTATTTTGTATTTTGGCCTTGTCAGCCTTTTGGTGACATAAAATTTAATTAAGATCATTGCTATTGTATAAATAACGACCTAAAACTCTCTTATTATCATCATCATCTTTCACTCACTCTTGGTGAGGTTTGAAATTTGCGCCCTCCTTTAGGTTTTTGGGCTGAAATATTGATGCACACTTGTTGAAGGAGGCTCTTTCTTGGCTATTTTCTGCATTTTCTTGGTGGAAGGTTTATAACTAGGGGTTGGCTTAATGAATGGTTGATGAATGTAAGTGAATTTCTGAAATCCTTCTTTGTTTGAATGGTTATGGTATCTTTTACTTGCATTTTAATGAAATTTGTTGGATTAAACCCTAGGGGATAAGCACATGTTGGTGTCCTTGTTTCATGTCCCTACCAAGTTATGCTAAGAGCCATTGTATTTGTTGAAGATAGATGTTAGAGCCTTTCCATAGAAACACTCTACCATTCAAACTTCAAGCTAGCCGTTTTTTCTTTTCCTTTTGAGCTAAAGGAGGAGGAAGACGCACTAAGACCTGGGTTTACTACACCTTAGTGAGTCGTCTTCCCCTAGGGTTGATAGGTTGAAGCCTTGCCTTAGAAACACTTCAACCATCATATCCCTCTTTGTCTTTGTCCCTATCATTATCATCTCGACCCTTCAAMTTTTGCAACAAGTTTGACTCCATTTTCCCTAATAGCGCATTGATCTAAGACCTTGTACTTGAGAGATTTTGATCACAAATTCCAAATACTATTGAACAATCATTAACTCCTTCTAACCCTAGCTTAGACTAACACTTACTAACCTTATTTCTTCCATCATCTACTTGTGTTATAAMCATATCCATGCAACATTTATTGTATCTTTAAAGCAATTGAAAGATTGGCTAAAGCGTTGCTTCTAGTATTGATATTGTTACATTAATGATAAATTGTCATTGATCGTTGTGAAGCTTCTTAAGCATTTATTGTAAAGTGATACATTGTAATCATTTCTATTTTACATAGTTTATTTGCTTCATCACTATTATTGGTCAATTTCTTTATATTAGAAAGTCCTTGATTACATGAAGTACTAACCAAGCAAGTGATCTTGCACATATATAGTTTTCTTGTTTCTTTGTCTTAGGCAGGTACACATTTGGTTATCATTTGTACTTTTGGTTATCTTTATCTTTATTGGCTGATTAGTCGGACTTTCTGATCGGTGGTGACTTGTGAGGGGGAAAAACTTCTACTTATCCATAAGACCTTGCCTTCTCAAAACCCCAGGTCACCGGGGATGTCTCCCTTGGGCCTACCACCCTAAACAGAAAGAGCTATCCTATTGAGGTAACAGTGGTAGGATAGTCTCAGTTTCACCATTTTTCCTTTCTTCCATCCATCCTTTACTCCAACTACAAACTGTGCGATAACATTTTGGCGCCATTGCCGGAGAACACTGAGTCAATTCTCCTCAATATGACACTTTTTGGTAAGCGTTTCCTCAAGAGTCCTTATCTTACAAAGCTTACTTGACAAATCCAATAAGGGTGATTCCCTTATTTCTTTGATAATTTCAAGAAATTTATTTGGTGAATCCACTGATGACGAATCCAACTATGACTTCTCAATGGGACCCAGGAAATTTCAAACCCATAGACATGAGTAAAATCCTGGAATACCCTCGACAAATGTCCCTGAAGTATGAGAAATGGCACCCTAGATTCACTGGTAGTGATGGGGAAAGAGTCGATTATCACATGAGTAATTTATGGGCTTTATTTCAAATCCATCCTATCAGTAATGATGCTGAAGATTTGGTGATGAAGCTCTTCTCTGCCACTCTTTATGGCAACGCTAGGGAGTGGTATGAAAACCTCCCCAATGATAACATCAAAACTATGGAACAGTTAGAAGAAACCTTTCTCAAAAGCTGGGGTATGTAATTGGAAGATATCCAAACATTACTAAAAGAACTTGAGTATGCAAAACAAACTAAAAATGAGACTATCTGGGACTTCCAGGATAGATTTCAGAGATTGCTATATCAAATTCCTAGAGACCATTATCCTGAAGACAAGTACCTTGTGGATCTCTTTACCAATGCACTCTGGGTGCATTTAGGGTTTCTCTTAAGTAAAAAGAGGCCAAAAAMATTCTATGAAGCTTGCAACATGGCCATGAAAAATGAGGAAAATATCTTTTTGTCCAAATGAGAAAACACCTTCTCCCTAGGAAATAATATCAATGATCTTGAAGATACCTCAGACACTCTCGGTTTGGAAAGACTAGTTTCCCTTGAAACTTTTGCTGTTGATTTCCAAGAAGAAGGGGAACAAATTATTGACCAATGAAATACTAAGGGGAAAGCTCTTGATGAGGTTTTCCAAGAGCAAGGGATCGTTGAAAACACAGTTGAGGAGCTAGAACCTGAGCTGGATGATGAAGTGTCAACATGCCCTCCTCCTGATGAAGCAATCCACGAGCCTTTTCCCTATACACAAGAAGAATATAGTGAGGTTAGTTGCTTTCCTTTTCCAGTTTTTGATAAAACCTTGTTCCATGATTCAGAGAGTGAAGGAGAAATGGAATCCTTGAACGAGGTGAATATTCCTTGTTGTACAGTTGAAAATGAAGGGAAAACTCATGAGGATGAAGCAATGATGCATGATAAAAACACCCAAGTCCTCAAATCTCTTKCACAAGAAGAAAACACAATAAGTTACCCTCCTCCCCAAAATTTTGATGGTTCTCTACTTTATGATATGGGAGATGAGGAGGAGATAAATGAGTCCTTCAAATCATGCATGTTATGATACAGATAGTGACATAGTTGATATTGATGAGTTAATACATGTCARAAGATGTAAATGGGATGTAGTTGATTTTTATATGGACCCCATTTATGACATTGAGAATCATTCCCAAGTGTTGCCTTCACAGTTATCACATGATACTTTTGATTTTGACTAGTGGCAACAAGGAGATGATATATTTACCCATACTTTCCAAACACCCAAGGATGACCTAGTACCATGTTTTCCTGATGATTTTCGGTCTTACCTTGAGGGTTTTAATGATTACTCCTATGAGCGCTTGGATTCATTCCATGAAGAATATTATCAACCACCGTTGTTCTCAGGTATTGATAGGAGTAAGGACATTGTTTGCCTGAAGAATGATCCTAGTGACAACTTTCTCCAACTACCTCCGATTACTTTACTTTGTTGTGTCTCTAGAGGTGTGGTTGGGAGATATGTATTTTGTGTTGAGCTTCCTATAAGGCGAACCCTAGAGTCCAATGGTTGGTTGAATACTTAAAGAATAAGTTTGTCATCTTATCCTTTCAAATTTCCCTTGAGAGTTTGCCAGTCGTCTACTAGATCCTTGTCAATCCCTCCCAAGGCTTCAGATTATGAGAACGTCCTAGGTAGCAGCTTGCAGACCTTTTGAGTCAATTTTATGAACCTTTGACTTTTCACGATCCCTTCCTGAAGTGGATTGAGCACTTTCCTCATAGAATGGCTTGGCATGATTTTATCCCTCCCACCCACCTCCATGAGTTAGACTTTATTATTTCTGTCGATATGATATATGCTCTAACCCATGTTATTTTTGTGCTTGAATTATCATTGTTTTGGTTTATGATGAAGCACAAAGGTAGGTATTGTGGGACATCATTGGATTGGTTTCAATGATCGTTTGACTACACCTAACATCCATCCAACACGTAAGTACAGGTAAGTAGGCATTTTCATTCATTGTATATACCATTTGCATTTCATATTAGAATAGTTTGTTTTCACACTTGTACATATGCTTGTTTTTATATATATGAGCTGGGGGTGATATCACCACCCCAAATGATTACTAATAGTTTCTGTTGAGATCAAGCAGGTTACAGGTTATGCCAGAGATGTCGAGGTTTTCATGCACTCTACGGTGAGCACATGATCCAAAAATGAGATTTTACTGACAAAACTGCAAGTTAAGTTTATATACTTTATGCATCAGATCGATAAGAATACAAAATACATAAATTCTATGAATTGTTGTGGAATAACAATTATGACATTTACTTGATGCTCATCAATGATTAAAGATTTCATTCATCATAAACCCTGCTGCAAATAAGAGAAGATAAAAACAAAACAAGAAAGAGAAGTAGACACAATAACTTGTTAATGGAGTTCACCAATCTTTGGCTACGTCTCTGGGCCCGCTTCCAAGTGGAGGACCTCTTTATTTCTCTTCAAATGCTCAAGTTATCTTTAAAATGGCTCTTTGTTGTTACAAAATGCTTATGATATGTTGTAAAATACCTCCTTGTTCAGATACATACATGCCTCAACAAACTCCTCTAAAAAACATGACAAAATGCCCCTCAAAACATGAGAAATGGACTCAAAACTCCAACTCTTCTTCACATTACCTGCATACAAAAGTCCTCTCTCAAGCTCAATAATCCTGGTTTATATAGATCTGGGGTTGGTTATCATCTCCCAACTTCCCCCCAAGATCTGGCCTAAAAAAGAGTTAAATATCCCCCCAAAATGGGAAAAAACATCCATTAACAGGCTTAAAATCAATAAAAATCCACTAACATATAGTGAAAAACCAACATTTGAATAAATATAGGTCTAAGCCCCTTATACCGAACACGCACACCCATTTCATGGTCACATGCATACTACATATGGCCAAGCACCAGCCCAAAGGGCTGTGCGCTGGTCTCTAGCCTGAAAAACTGGGTCATGTGGTCAACTCATGTCTAGGCCACGTGGCACCCTTTCATTGGTCCTCATTGATGCCACGTGTTAACTCTGTATTGGTCCACCGTGTGCCACTTGGTGAAGTGGGATTGGATCCTATCATTGCCCAGTCACCCTGCTTCTGTGATGCCACATGTCACTTTGTTGATGTCAACATGATGACATCAATAGAACAACATGTTGACATCATCATTGACTTTTTCCAGTTGACCTATTGACTTTTTAGCTGTTTGGGAAAACGGTCAGAGTGCGATAAGTCTCGCATACAAAATCTGTTTGGGAAAGTAAATATATGGCAGAAATCAGCACGATGAGCCGATCACAATGCAATTGGTTTCATTCAATTCTGAGAACTTTCATGTTTGAGCATTTTCTGGACCTGGGAAGCCTTTTGGATCATTCCTCCCCAATTGGAAGCTTTTGGACCACCAAAAGTATGGTTTTACTCAGGTAAGAAGTGAGGGTATCTCCTCCCCACTTGTCATGTATCATCCATCCTTTCTGTTGGGACAATGATCACCTAACTAATCACAACAAACATAAAAACTGAGATAGCATTGTTTATCAAAGTAATCATCCCATTTATTGCACAATCATCTACATTATTTGTCGCATTTAGCAACCATACACCATTGAATAGCAGCAAACTAAACAACAATAATGAATATGCGAATGAGAATGAAAAAACACACTACCCCTTCTTAACAGGAACAATAATCAAAGTATGCAGCTGAACCTCATGATGTACTTCTGGTGACACTTCATGATTGTTAGAAACATACTGAATCATCTCATGTTTAGCATCACTAACTTCTTGATTTGTTACAGACATAAGTGTTAAACTTTTGCTTGCATTTACCACTCTTTTTAAATGCCCTGTAGTTGCAAAAGATCAGTCAGTTTTTATGCGATGAGCACGAACAATGTACTCTTTCCCATCTTTCTTCAAGCAATATTTATTTTCCTCCCTGCAAAATATGGCTTTTCTATCATAAAGGTATGGGCTTCCCAGGACAATTCCACATATGTCCAGTGGCACTATATCAAGATATACTTCATCAACACAATTAGAAGTGATTGCAAACTTAATTTTACATTGCTTGGTTACTTGCAAATTATTATCACCACATATCCATCCTAATGGATATGGTCTAGGATGTGGCTTAGTTTCAAGTCCCAAATTATTTACAACCTCTTTACTAATGAAATTGTCTTGTGATCTATTGTCTACAAGAGTATCAATTTCAACATTATTTGTTATGACCCTTATGTGGAAAATTTCGCCCCTTTTACACTCATCATTTACAACATCTGAATTGGAAGAGCTAGTACTTGCAACATAATTTATACCTCAGATTCCCATAGCTACAATTTGTGTCTCATCAACGGAGTCTGATCCCAGATCCACTTGAATTGTTGTAGCTGTGGTATTCTTTCTTGCTTGATTGGCATACTTCTTTGGCTCCAATTCAGGATGTAAGATCCAACAATGATCTTCATCATGTCATACCTTCTTGCAATGCTTGCAAGTAGGCTTCTCCTTTCTTGTTGTGGTCGTTTTCTTCTCTTTCTCTTTTCTTTTCCATGAATCCTTTCCTTGCCAAGTATCTGTAGAAACACTATCACCAACATTCCCTTCACCTGATTCAATGTGAATGGCTTGTACACATACTTCATCAAAGTTAGAAGGATTTAACATAAGAATAGTGTGCTTGAGATAAGAATGTAAACCACCAATATATTTTAGGAGTGTCTCTTGTGTATATAAATGAATACCCAAATTTAATGCTTTCTTATGAAATGTTTGAGTATAATCTTGTACACTTTGATTCTTAGCTTACCTTAAACTTTGCCAATTCATCATTTCCTGTTGCATGTATGCTAATGGATAAAATTGTTTGTTCAATGCAGTGATAAAATCATTCCAGGAAGAGATTGTTTTACCATTTTTCTTGAGATCATCTTTAGTTTTTCTTTCCCACCATATGAGAGTTGTGCCTCCCAATTTGAGACTTGCAAGTTAGATCATTGTTTCATCATCAACAATCCTTTGTATCCTGCAATAGACTTCAATATGTCTAACTCAATTATCTAGCTTTTATGCATCTAATTCACCATCATAAGTGGGTAAATTAAAATTTACATCAAGCTTTAATAAAGGCATATCAGAAGAATGATGAGTTTTTTTAGGTTTCTTATCCTTGGAGGAATGTACACTTGCTTCACTTGTAGATGAAGAGGATGAAGGGAAAGAAGGTTCTGAAGGTCCACCACCTCCAACTCCTCCTTCTGCTCTTTCAGAAGATTCACCTTTTTCAACCTTTGGAATTATTTGTTGTTCTCTTTCACGGTAAAGTTATTATACCATGGCTTTCATCAATTGAAAAGCCTCAAATAAATCGTCCTCAAACTCATAAGGACCTAACTTCCTCGGTGAAGGCATCTCTTGTTTATGAGGTCTCCTTTGAATCTCTGGATTAAAAACCTCAATTTGGCCTTCTCCTCGCTTGAGTTTGGCTCTAGTGAGCATCCAATGCTTGCAATTGATGTCAAACCTTCAAAACCAAATGCTCTAATACCATAAAATTGATCCAAAAATGAGAGGTTTTACTGACAAAACTGCAAGTTAAGTTTATATACTTTATGCATCGGATCGATAAGAATGTGAAATACATAAATTCTACGAATTGTTGTGGAATAACAATTATGACATTTACTTGATTCTCATCAATGATTAAAGAGTTCATTCATCATAAAACTTGCTGCAAATAAGAGAAGATAACAACAAAACAAGAAACAGAAGTAGACACTAGAACTTGTTAACGAAGTTCACCAATCTTTGGCTACGTCTCTGGGCCCGCTTCCAAGTGGAGAACCTCTTTATTGCTCTTCAAATGCTCAAATTCTCTTTACAATGGCTCTTTGTTGTTACAAAAGGATTCTAATCTGCTATAAAAGACCTCCTTGTTCAGATATATACATGCCTCAACAAACTCTAAAAAACATGACAAAATACCTCTCAAAACATGAGAAATGGGCTCAAAACTCCAACTCTTCTTCACATTCCCTGCATACAAAAGTCCCCTCTCAAGATCAATAAGCCTGGTGTATATAGATATGGGGTTGGTTATCATCTCCCAACTTCCCCCCAATATCTCGCCTCAAAAAGAGCCCAATATCCCCCAAAAATGGGCAAAAATCTCCATTAACATGCTTAAAATCAATAAAAATCCACTAACATATAGTGAAAAACCCACATTTGAATAAATATAGGGCTAAGCCCCTTATACCTGGTGCATGTCCCCATTTCTTGGTCACATGCATACTACATATGGCCAAGCGCCAGCCCAAAGGGCTATGCACTAGCCTCTAGCCCGAAACATTGGGTCATGTGGTCATTTCATAATAGGACCAAATCCCCAAACAATGTGCCTTACCCGTGGTTCCAGCCCTCCCTTCATTTGGTTG
>JASDQU010236721.1:0-16996 GCA_032191745.1 Picea mariana
GTAAATAATAAAGTGAAGTGATGAGTGTATTATAATTCAAAGTGAATAAAAAATAAATTATTTCAATAATAAATTTAATGGAGAAATTAGAAGTGGACCCAACCCTAAAATAAGGAAAGTGGGCCAAGCAAACTAGAAGATGTTTTTAAGGAAGCTACTTGGAGAGTATAAATAAGAGGCAAGGATCTCTAATTTGAATCACACTTGAGAATATTGAATATCTATATGTTTCTGAGGTAACCAAGGATATCTAAACCGGAATTCTGAGTGAAGGTGAAGAAAACAAGGCCAAAATGCAAGGAAGGATAAATTCTTTTGATGGTGCTTTCTAAGGTATGTTATTTATAGGTCATCTCACCATTTTCTCTATAATATTTTTTCTATAATGATTCAGACTGTTAAATTGCTATGCAAGTGAGAAAACCTATCCAAGTATTTGTGTTAAACAATTAAGCTTGTGGGTTGTTGTATTTTTGGATTTACACTACGTGGAAAATAGGGTTTGTGGCCAGTCCTGAAACTAGTCAAAATTAGGTGTTTCGGGTAAAAACGTCATAACTTCTTCATAACAGATCAAATATTTTGTGCAGGGCATGCTCTACAAGGTCGCTCTCTAGAATAAGCCATAATTCAACAAGGTATGTCATTTTTGCTATAACTCCTTTTCTGAGAGGTTCCAAGTAGTGAAACTTGGAGGAATTGCATAAAACACACTAAAGAACATTGTGTATCAGTTTCAGATCTTTATAAATTATAGGTTCAAAGTTATGATTACTTCAAGTTAGGGTTTTTGAATAATCCAATACTAGGCATGTGAGACTAAAGAAAAGTTTGATGAAAATGCTAGTCTGTTGTTTTTAAAGTTAAGGAAGGTTTGAAGCAATGTGATCATATACACCAAGTCTATTATAGATCTATAAATCAGATTTGGATGATGAAATTGATGAGGGTTTTTGGTTGTGGTACATGTTGAGTACATGGTTGAGACAAGTAGTTGATGAATTGTCACACATACATGAGGTGTATAGTTGATGATGTTGGTACATATTGATGATTCATAGTTGATGAGTAGTTGAAACATGATTGTAACATACTTGGTACATGGTTGGATGCACTTGTTTATGGTACAGGTTGATTACAGGTTGGTGCATGGTTGATGCACTTGTTTATGGTATAGGTTGATTACAGGTTGGTGCATGGTTGATGCACTTGTTTATGGTGTAGGTTGATTATAGGTTGAGGTACATGTTGATGCATGGTTGATGCATGGTTCAGATTTATTGGTATAGGTTTACAATGGTATATCTCACAGTGATAGCATGACAGTGGTTCCATCATTCTACTTCTACTTTAGGATGGCAGGACGGGGCAAGGATAGGTGGTTGTAGCCACCTTCTGGTTGTAGCCGTAGAACATTGGGGGTTGTAGCCTCCTTCTCGTTGTAGCCAGAGAATTGGGGAGTTGGAGCTNTCTACTTTAGGGTGGCAGGACGGGGCAAGGATAGGTGGTTGTAGCCACCTTCTGGTTGTAGCCGGAGAACATTGGGGGTTGTAGCCTCCTTCTCGTTGTAGCCAGAGAATTGGGGAGTTGGAGCTTCCCTTAGGTTGTAGCCTGAGAAACTAGGGGGTTGGAGCCTCCTTCCAGTTGCACCTAGAAAACAAAGGAAGTTGGTGCTTCCAATGAATGTAATTCTTCAAGACATAAGAAAAATCATTCCGTGGTTTTCTCCCGATTTGGGTTTCCACGTAAAACACTAGTGTACTGTGTATGTCTGTGATTGTTTATTTCTTACTGCTCATTATTGGATAATAATTCTACATTGATATAACATTTGAAGAAAAATGATTATAATAACGCTATTACTGATTCAACCCCCCTCTCAGTAATCCAACAGAGACTTGTCATGGTGCCTTCATTTTCCTTTCTTTTCCATCCATCAACGCTTTCCAAAAACATTATTATGTCATGCAACTACCACAATGAATTGGAAATTCAAATGAGATACTAGGATAGGACTTGGCTCTATATCAATTAAAGATATAGTCCTAAACATATGACTTGAAATTCACATTCTTTCTTTCCAAAATTTGTTGCAATTGATTCAAATTTGATCTAAGCAAGAAATAATTAGCTAAGGCAATTTTTGTTTACGAGGAATGATATGGGCAAGGTTCGAGGCTTTGGGTAAAAAATGGAAATTAAAGAGTCCAGGACACCCGACCTTCCATGTATCCCTCCACCTCCTATATGTTAGCTCTTGCAAATGAAGAAAGGGTTCTTTTGGCAAAAGGGAAGAAGGAGTATCATGCAGAGAATTCACTGAGAAGTAAGAATTTGAACCAAAGAGCCTGTAATCATGCTCATTACTGAATAATAAGAGCCTAGCTGAAGCCAATTGAATGTTGGTTTTCCCATTTGAGTTTCTAGGGTAAAATATCGTCTTATGATTTCCTTCATTCTACTTCATCTATGTGCTCAGTAATTAGTTGGTTCAATTTCTCTTGTGTAGTTCTATTAAAAAGAAGATTGCTAGTAATCAATGAAATTGGGATTATACCTCTTACTAAAATGGCTATGGGTGAGCGCTAGCTAGCCTTATGTTTTCCTCCTTGGGTGAAGAATTACTTGAGCTCAATTCTGTTTGGTAGAGTCTAGTCCCAATTGATAATTGTTCTATACATAGATTTTCTTTATAAATGAAATCCATGGCCCTCCTCATAGAGCCATTGGTAAGACTTGCCAAATAGATATTTCTCTCTCCTTATGGGCATGCTTATGGTCATTTCTCTTTTGCTGAGAATTGCATGATACCTCTGTTTCCATGTTTGGGTGTTGTATTTTGAGACTCCATCGACTTGCTCAACTCCCTCATGTTCCTTTTTCTTTCCAAACTTGTGTATGGAACCCAAGTAACGAGTAGAAAACTCCATGCACCTCACATTCGTTGTCTAGTTTGCGTGTGGAACCCAAGGATGAGGAGAAATCTCAATGCACCTATTATTATTTATCTAAAAATACATGTGGAACCTTTCCGTGAGGAGGAAAACCCTCCATGAATTATCTCTTTTCTAGTGTGAGGAGAGATATCACTAATGTTTCTCTTTCCCAATCTCCATTTGGAATGATCTACACTCTATATTAGGTGTCTAGGTAAAATGCTAGAAAATATCCATTAATACCATAACCTTTCATTAATACCATAACCTTTCATGACATATTTGGGCGTTAGACCACCAGTGAGCTAGGTAATTTTTTTTTACTCATGAGAGTTGGTCGTACTGAATTAAATGGTTGGACTTTGAGTTCTAGGTGATTTAGGGGTATGGATAGTTCCGCCACTTAATCCTTTGCTGAGAATAGTCCTTTGGTAGGATTACAATAGAACTAACAGATATTATTAATTACATTGAGGTCTGTGTTGACAAAGTGGTTGGGCTATGAGCCTTCCAATTTCATTTTCAATCAGAGGGTATCAGAGCACTAAGTTTGAATATCTAGTGTGACATATATGGTAAGTACCCGCAATGGATACAAGAGAAGTGAATAGGATTTGTTACTAGGATTAGAGTGATGTAGAGCACAACACATGGCTCTCGAATATCAAGTTGAAAATGAGGATGAATATCCTAGAGTGATTTTGGATCGAATTGAGCTGGGCATGGCCACACTAACATGAATGGTTTCATAGTTGTTGGTAGTGCAATTTAAGGAAATGTCATATATAGATATTGGTCACAATGAACCCAAAAGAGAAGAAAGGAAGCCAGAGGTAGAATGTAAGGTTGAACCAGAGATGGAGGAATGCAACAATAGTAAGACATAGGAACCTTTCCATGTGGAGGCCAATGTGGAAACCAAACCATATGTTGGAGAAGTGGGTTCCATCAAACTGAACAATGGCTAAAACATATGGAGGTATACTTGAGTGTGCATGAAGTAACAGGAAAGTAAAATATTACATTCGCTTGATTGAATCTTGAAGGCCACGCTTTTGCATTGTGGGAGAGTGATGTAGTAGGAAGAACATTGGAGAATGAGCCATCAATCATAGAATGGGAGGTGTTCAAGAACATGATCAAATACCAATTATACCCAATCATATAGGAGGAGAACCAACAAATAGTCTAGCATTATTTCAGGACAGTCGGTGCAAGATTTCAGGAAGAGAGCAATCCAAATGGGAGTCTCCATCAAAATTCCTGAGATGTTTATCAAGTATGTGGGGGCATTGATACCACATATTCACATCAATTGATTTTGTTTAGACCAAAGGAAATTGATGAGGTTAGTGTTCAGGCACAATACCTTGAAGGAGATAAGTGGAAACAATAGCCAAACACACTCAAGAAAACAAAACTGCAAGAGAAGAAGAGGAAGGGAAAGAATAAAAAGAAGTGGAATGAGAAGAATCTTGTGGAAGTGACATAGGAAGAAACCTGTTTTACCAAACAATGCAAATGTTGCAACCAATAGGAACATACTGAAAAGGACTATTGGAAATTACACCCTCAGAAGCACCCCAAGCATTTCCAGAAGAAGAAGAAAGCAATTCTAAGTGTGGATGTTGAGGAGAAGGTGGACATCACCTTATACCTACAAGGGGAGATCAGTTGCATCAATATGTAAAAGGAGGTGGCATTAGTCAGTTGCAACCATAGGGAGGAGAAGGTACTGACTGAATTGTTTTGCATTAAAATCCACATGAAATAGAATATTGTGGATTGTTTGTTTGATCCTGGTTCACAGTCCAACTTAATCTCTACACAACTTGCTGAGAATATTGGGCTAGAGACATAGGACCATATGTAGCCATGCCCCTTGGGTCGGTGGGTAAGACAAGATATGGAATTGAAGGTAAGCAAGCAATGCATATTCAAATTCACTATCAACCAAAACTATTTTGGCGAAGTGGTTGAAGATGTCGTCCCTTTGGATGTGTGCAGAGTCATCTTGGAAAGCCCATATTTGTATGTGAGGGATGCCATCTTCAGGAAAAGAGCTAACCAATATAGACTGGTCAAAGAGGGAAGAGCATATTCCATAAATGCACACAAAGACAAATCGAAACTCTCTCTAATCAGTGCTCATCATGCCAGAAGAATCATGAGAAGTATGAAGAAATGTGTCTTACTATTTTTAAGAGAAGGAAAACAACAAGGAGAAGGAAACCAGTTGGAGATGAAGGCATCCTTGGAAGGATGTAGTGGAAAGCAACACCAAAAACTACAATAATTGATAGAATCATATAGGGAAGTTTTTTAGGAGCCTCGGGGATTGCCACCCAAGTGCGAGGCTGAACATGAGATTTAGTTGTCTCCAGAGTCAACACTACCAAACATAGGGTTGTATAAGTAGTCCATCATCGAAGAAAATGAAGTGAAGAAGTAGCTTAAGCATTGTCAAGTGGTTTCATAGTGATGTATTGCCATCGATGTCAAGGTTGTTAATCAAAGGAAGTTGTATCATTGATGTCATGTCCAAGGTAGTCGATGAGCATGAATGTTTCTATGTAGGAAGTACCAAATGGATGAACTCCAAAGTGCCCCCCTTATGGTGAAATCTCTCATGGGAAGACACTCTTGGATAAAGTTCTCAAAGTGGTCCCCTTATGGTGCAAGACCTCATGGGAAGATGCTTTGCAAAGTCCAAATGGTTAAGTGGTTGAGTAATCCTAGTAGTGTGGTTAAGGAACCTATTAGCACCATGATTTTCATTGCTAAGGTTAGAGGTTTGTCAACAATTTTGCAAATTCATGTATGTTAGCACCCATATTGTTTTTATGCCTGGCATCATCTAACATCTCCAAGGGTCAGTTTCAAAAGGAAGGTTTTAATTTATTATTTTCATTTCCATTTACAACTGGGCGCTGCAAAATTTGCTACACGTTGTGCATAATTCTTTATCGCGCAATGGATTTTTGTCGCACAGAGGATTTCGTCGCGCAGTGGATGTTGTCTCACAATGGATTTCGTCACGCAGTGGATTCTGTCACGCAGAGGATTTCATTATGCAGTGGATGCTGTCACGTAGTGGATTTCATCGTGCAGTGGATGTTGTCACGCATAGGATTTTGTCACGCAGTGGATTTTGTCGCGCATAGGATGTTGTCTCGCAGTGGATTTTCCTGCGCACAAGCTACAGGTCGCACTGTGAAAATCACTGTTTTAGTGGTCAACTTAAAGATCAATTTCTGACCAATTGGAGAGGAATTTTGAAAATCCCTGAGAGGTTTTTGTCGAGGACAAACCAAATAATAAAAATCTCTCTCAGATTTGCAAAATGTGTCATTTATTGGGAGATTCGAAGGCATCATTGAGCCCTATTTTTCAGCGTTCATGATTTCTTGTCCGAGACATGTTTTTGCGATAGATATTCCGGCCATATGGAGATGAATTTAATGAAATAGAGAGAGTTTTTTCTTTATAACGAGCTTAGATAAAATAACCTCTCTAATTTTATAAAAATAGTTTTTTATCAGTGAGATACAATGTCATCTTTAACGCCTATTTTCCCAGTTTTGCTGCACAATCCGCTGTGTTTTTTGTTGTAGGTTATTGTTGCGTAGCATACTTGCTGTGCATGGGTGACAGAGTGTCCAATAGTGAAAATGATGGCTCATCATAACCATATGGTCAAATTTGTATCAGGATCAATGGTTGTAAATAATATTTCGGTTACGATTATGATTTGGCAAAGTCAGGTTTTCTATTTTTAGTGAATCCGTTGAAGTTATTGTTCTCTTTCAAAGAAAATGGATCCATGATTCCATGAGAGAGTAGCTAGACCCTAATAGCCAAGGGTGACATTAGTTTCTATATATGGGGATCATTTTCATGTAAGCCAGGTTGGTTGGCAAATTGGGTAGCCGATAGCTATTGTATGTAATATGAGTTTTGACCGGAATTTAATGCAAAGGTCCTGTGATTTGATGAAAAGATTCTAGTTGTAATAGTTGGATGTATTGTGCTTATTTATTTGCATATGCACTTTCCTGTTATCTTTATTCCATATCTTTTTTTGTCTATTTCGGAACAAATTATCTAACCTGCAGATTTGTTGTATTGTGCCCCTTGTTCGCGCCACTTAGACAAAACGTTTTCCTCTCAAGCTAACTCTGAATTCATCCACAACAATGCTCTTGAGTTGCTTCCTGTGTTTTCTCCCATCACACATTACGGTTTACACTAAAGACTATTTCTCTTCTAGCCTTATCCTCTCAAATCCAGTCACTGAGTCACTTGTCCCGTCTCTTCCTCAGATCGACCCCATAGCCCAAGTCTTACTCTTCTGCGCCAACATAACCATAACCCATTTATCATAGGTGTTAAATATAGCCATCATTTTCAAAGTCATATCCCGAGTGGAGACCGCGCCATTTTCGAGAGAGCCCTCTCCAGATTCGAAAGGCTAGTTTCGGGTCTCAAAGTTGGTTGAAAAAGTTACCTTCGTCATCTATTTATCAGTCGAACAGATTTACAGAGTGCTAACAGAACCCAAGTTTGGATGAGGAATAATGTAATGAAGATCAATGAATTTGTTGGTGAGACTATTCTATATGGATAGTACATGTCGTGTTGTTTCCAGTGATATGTGGTATGTCACGTAGTTCCTCACAGTTGAGGAGATATGGCTAAGTGAAGTTGGAGAACCCTCATGAGTTATCTAGAAGCCCCTAGAAGGTCAAAGAAGTCAAATTATTCTAGAAGCTCTTAAAGGAAGTTGACTAGTCAAAGTGGTTGCAACTAGGAGTTAATCATGGGTTAAGTTGTTGCAAAAAGAAAATAATTAAAAATAAATTAGTTGCAACTAGAAGTGGTGAATTTACTATTTGTGGATAAAGTGGTTGTAAGTGGACAAAGTGGTTATAAGTGGACAAAGTGGTTAGAAGTGGGTTATCCCTAAAAGATGGAAGTTGGTTAGAAAATAACCCATATAGGAAGCTACTTAGAGAGTATAAATAAAAGAGCAAGGGTCTCTTATGTTAATGATATTTGAGCATATTGAATATTTATTATCTTTTGTAAGGTTTATTGCAGGTACTTATTGATACATCTGAAGTTACGCAAGTCTGAGGTAGCAAAGGAAGGTTGATGGATAAAGTTTAGAATCTTCAGAAAAACCATAGTTTTTGAAGCGTACATGGCTGTAGTGGAGGAGGTCACATACAGACGCAGGCTACCATGGCTGAGGTAGCGTACATACGTGGGTTGTAGAAGCACAAGGCGCGCACAACTGAAAAGGTCATAAAAATTGAGTAGATGTTGGTGCCAAGTCCCTGAAGTCTAAAGCAAGTTTCCAGATCAACATTCTACAGGTTTAGATAATCTACAGAAGTTATGGTATAGTTACATGTTTGTTTGATGCTTAGATATTCTTATGATATGGTGAATTGTTGAAGCATTGTTGGTATGGTTGATCTTGTGATATCTAGATATGGTATATGTTGGTTGATTGGCTGAGTGAGCAACATTATTATGTATGGTACAATTATGATATGGTTGAGGGATATATATGTTGTATGATGATGCATGCATGAGGGACATGCATAGGTTGTTGGAGATGCTTCATCAATGACATGGTACAAATGGCACATGATGGATGCAGTGACAGGTTGGATGATGATGTATACAGGTGGTTGTGAGAGAGGGAACAAAGTTTCAGAGTTGTAGAAACTAGTAACCCTAGTTTTATGAGGGTGTACGCAGGATAACAGAGGAAAGGACACGTACATACACATGCTACAATATAGGCAAGTCATGTACATACGTGTGCTGCAGTATAGACAGGTTTTGTTTTTGTTGGTACATTCAACAGATTGTTTTCTATCTACAAGCTCGGTCTTGTAATGAGGGTTGGAATTCTCACAACTCAGTTGGTGTTGAGATCTGCAAGTTCGGTCTTGTATTGAGAGTTGGTACTCTCTTGGTGCTCTTTTCAGTTGGTGCTGAAAAACCCTAGAGATTGTAGTCTCCTGTAACACATAATACAAAATGCTTACACATATATATGTTGTTCTTTGTGTTTATTATGGTGATGGTTTATAGTTATCTATTATTGATGAATATTTTTGATACATGCAAGTAGCTAAGTATGAATGAATAATATGTTTGAAGTGGTTTCAAGCTAAATTTTTGAAAGAAGTGTAAAAAGAGCCATGCACTGATTCACCCCCCCCCTCTTAGTGTGGTTGGTGTGTCCAACAAATGGTATCAGAGCAAGCCTTCACTATAATCCTTACAAGCTTGAAGGAGATCCGTGGACACACAAATGGATAAATATGTAGAAGAAGTTCCCTTCTTTGACGAGATAGATTACTTAGCATGGAGAATAAATATGAAAGGGTATTTGAAGTCAAAAGGAGTAGGTGTTTGGGATACAATTGTTTTTGGATCAGTTCCCTTGAAGAATCAGACAAAATTTGCAGCTCAAAAGGAATCAAAGAAGAATAATGCAGTGGCATTCAAGACCATCTTCAATTGACTTTCCGCCAAGGACCTATGGCTAAAACTGGAGAAGGCATATCAAGACTCAATCATCAATGAAGGTAAATACTCTCGAAAATATTCTATTGCAATAGTTATAAATGCAATGATATTGAATTTTCTCCTAAAAATGAAGAAGAAGAATGGAAGCTAAAAGAACGAGTATTGAGAATCCAGGACACTCTTAGAAGTGAATGAAGAAAATGGAACAACTAGACATGACTAAAGGCATAAATAAAGAGGAAAAATTAATTTTTTTGAGACATACACGAGTTTCTGTGGGAGAAGTCACATACATACACGAGGTGAATTATAGAAAAATTGCATACATATGCGAGTTGTCAGAAGAAAATCCACGTACATGAGGTAAATCTTTGAAAAAGGGTGCACAAATGAGTTGCAACATGGTTTGATGGTACAACACAATTTATGCAGGGTCTGAGATGGTATGTTGCAGGTGTTCATGAATAAAGGTTTTCTTGTATGCGTGTTTGATTAATGCATGGTGATGATATATGGTTAGTTTTGGAGCATATGCTTGAAGCCTATCTTGGATGCATGGTACAAAACCCTTGTGTGTGGATTGAGGCATTTTATGTTAAGGTACACTATTGGTTATGTTAAGTACTTATCATTAAGTTGTGGCACTTTGTTTATAAGGTACATCATGTTTAATGTGATACTAGATAGAGATACATCATTGATCTATTGAGGCATATTCTTGGTACATCTCTAGAGGCATTATTATTGCATTATACTTGATATAGTGAATGGTTTTTGAGGCAGATTTGTTGTAGTACATGGCTGGTACATATGTGAGCTCTATTGATATATCTTGAGATGTATTGTGAGAGGATTTTGTTAGTGATATTGCTATATTACTGATACATACTTGAGGCTTGGTATATTGTATCTTGGTGACATTTAGGAGCATACTTGAGGCATGAGTTTGAAGGTCTTGGTATATGACTTGAGACACTTGTTATGGTGTATGTTGATTTATGCCTACTTGTTGAGATACAATGATGGTAGATATCTTGGATACATTGGCACATGGTTTATGGTAATTGGTTGAGACATATCATGAGTGATATGACACTTGTTTGAGGTACATGGTTGGCATGTTGTATGGTTGATGATGTTATTGATGCATTTGTATGAGGCACTTGTGGGTGATCTATATACATGCTTGGTACACATTTGGCACATATTCTTGACATATGGTTGAGATACATTTCATGGTATATGATGCATGGTATGGTTGGAACATGCTATGGTGATGTTGTACATCTTGATGAGTCATATCTTGATCTATGGATGATGTATGATTAGTACATACTTGATACATTGTTAGAGGCACTTGCTAGTTGGCACATGGATGATGTGGCCTATATGTATGGATATAGTCTTAGAAGAACATCTTGATTTTGGTACATGTTGTTGATGTTTGTAAGTAGTCTTGGTTGATTCTCATCTTGGTGATATTGTGCATATGGTTGAGAGACGTCTTGGTGATTGATCTTGGTGAATAAATCTAGTTTGGTTGATGAGATTGATGTGACAAGTTGTGTTATTCATAGTTGATGCACTTGTGCTGGTACCTAGTTTGGTGCATGGTTGATGCACTAGTTGGTGATATAGGTTTGGTGCATGGTTGATTCACTTGTTTATGGTACATGTATAGATTGATGGATCATTGTATGATGCATGGATAGGTCCAAGGATTGTCATAGGAATAATAGATTATTGTTTTCTTGATGCAGTATTGTTGAGTAGTTGATCAATGTTCCAGTAGAGAAGCAACATCCACAGCATAATCAGATTACAGTGGTAGCATATTGTTCACTGTCATTACACAACATCTTGTAGAGAATGCAGGGGGACACATACCCATAGGGGGAGTTATTCTTTTTCCCATGATTGGTTACATAAGTATGATTCATGGAGGAGAGATGATAGATATGATCCTAGAAGGAGTATTGGCAGTCATGCCATCATCATTACATCATAGTGATATCTGTTGTCAAAGGGGGAGATATTAATCATATGCATGGAGAGCATCCCAAAGGAAAATGCAGATAGGGGGAGTAGCCTCAAGGATAGTTCTATCATGGGGAGCAGGCCCAAAGAGATATACCCTTTTCCATTGATGTCAAAGGGGGAGAGATAAAACATTGATGAGGAGTGACGATCACATAGGGAGCATGAGAATTTCCATGTCTAAGTGTTTCCATCATTATTTCCATCAATTATTGGTGTTGACATCAATTTTGGTGTTGCCATCAATGCCAAAGGGGGAAATTGTTGTACTATGTTTTCATTGATGTCAAAGGATTGATGTCAAAGGGTTGATGTAAAGTGGTGTCATAGTGATGTGTTGTCATTGATGTTAAGGTTGTTAATCAAATGAAGTTTTATCATTGATGCCATGTCCAAGGTAGTTGATGACCATGAATGTTTCTATGTAGGAAGTACCAAATGGATGAACTCCAAAGTGGTCCCCTTATGGTGACATACCTCATGGGAAGACATTCTTGCATAAAGTTCTCAAATTGGTCCCATTATGGTGCAAGTTCTCATGGGAAGACACTTTGCAAACTATAAATGGTTAAGTGGTTGAGTAATCCTAGCAGTGTGGTTAAGGAACCCATTTTGGGTGAGGAATAACGTAATGAAGATCAATGAATTTGTAGGTGAGACTATTCTATATGGATAGTACATGTCGTTTCATTTATGGTGATATGTGGTATGCCATATAGTTCCTCACAATTGAGGAGATATGGATTAGTGAAGTTGGAGAACCCTCATGAGTTATCTAGAATCCCCTAGAAGGTCAAAGAAGTCAAATTATTCTAGAGGCTCCTAGAGGAAGTTGACTAGTCAAAGTGGTTGCAACTATGAGTTAATCATGGGTTGATTTGTTGCAAAAATAAAATAATTAAAAATAAATTAGTTGCAACTAGAAGTGGTGAATTTACTATTTGTGGATAAAGTGGTTGTCAGTGGAGAAAGTGGTTAGAAGTGGGTTATCCCTAAAAGAAGGAAGTTGGTTAGAAGATAATGCCTACATGAAGCTACTTGGGAGAGTATAAATAAGAGAGCAAGGGTCTCTTATGTTAATGATCTTTGATCATATTGAATATGTATCATCTTGTGTAAGATTTATTGCAGGTACCTATTGATACATCTGAAGTTATGCAAGTCTGAGGTAGAAAAGGAAGGTTGATGATGAAAGTTTCGAAGCTTCGGAAAAACCCTAGTTTCTTAAGCGTATACGAGCTGCAATGGAGGAGGTCATGTACATTCACAAGCTACCATGGCTGAGGTAGTGTATATATGCGGGTTGTATAAGGACATGACGCGTACAACTAAAAATGTCATAAAAATTTAGTAGATGTTGGAGCCAGGTCCCTGAAGTCTAAAGAAAGTTTCCAGATCAACATTATACAGGTTCAGATCATCTCCATAAGCTATAGTAGATTTCCATGTTTTTTTTATGCTTATATATTCTTATGATATGGTGAATGCTTGAAGCATTCTTGGTATGGTTTATCTTGTGATATCTGGATATGGTAAATTCTAGTTGATTGGATGAGTGAGAAACATTCTTATGTATGGTACACTTATGATATGGTTGAGGGATATCTATGTTGTATGATGATGCATGCATGAGGGACATGTATATGTTATTGGATATGATTCATTGATGACATGGTACAGATGGCATAGGCTGGATGTAGTGACAGGTTGGATGATGATGTATACAGGTGAATGTGACAGAGGCAACAAAGTTTCAGAGTTGGAGAAACTAGCAACCCTAGTTTTATGAAGGTGTACGCAAGCTGACAGAGGAAAGGATGCATACATACTCATTTTGCAGTATAGTTAGGTCACATACATACACATACTGCAGTATAGGTAGGTCGCGTATATTTTGGTACATTTGACAGATTTTTTTCTGTCTACAAGCTAGGTATTCTACTTGAAGGTTGGATTCCTCATATATCAGTTGGTGTTGAGATCTGGAAGCTTGGTATTGTATTGAGAGTTGGTACTCTCTTGGAGTTGGTTCTCTTTTTATTTGGTACTGATAAACCCTAGAGATTGTAGTCTCTTGTAACACATAATATAAAAAACTTGCGCATATATCTAGTGTTCTTTGTGTTTATTACTGTGATGGTTTATAGTTATCTATTATTGATGAATGATTTTGATACATACAAGTAGCTAAGTATGAATGAATAATATGTTTAAAGTGGTTGTTAAATAAAGTTTTGAAAGAAGTGTAAAAACAAACACACACCGATTCATCCCCCCCTCTCATTGTGGTCAGTGTGTCCAACAAAGAGACCATTATACACATGTATCTTTAGCCCCTTCAAAATCTACAGAGCCAAAATAAGATGCAACAGGTGAGGCACTACAAGTAGCTGGGTTTCTTACAACAATTTCACCTATGGATTGAATACAAGAAAGGATTCACAAATAAGCTAGAAGAGATGCTTTCTTGGTCACCACTAAAGAGGATTACAGTGGTTGGAGTGATAATGCAGTGTGAACCCCATTCACTCATACACTTCTAAGTTAATACTATGAGGAAGATGAAGAATTCAGAGGAGTATATAAGAAACTGAAGGAGAGGTTGGTTACTTCCACAGAAGGTAATTAATACCACCTACAAGATGAGTTCTTGTACAAGATCGACAAACTATGCATACCTCAGGGCAGAAGAGTTCAATTTATGAGAGAAGAAAACACATCTATAGTTTCTGGGAATTTTGGTGTGGCAAAGACTGTGGTAGACCTACAACGAAATGTGTATTGTCAAAATATGCAGGAACATGTGGAAACTTTTGTGAGAGGTTGCGTCCTTTGTAGCACTAGAAATACAAGTAACCGAAAACTTGGCATGTACATTCCTCTACCAGTACCAACTAGGCCTTGGGAGATCATTTCCATGGACCTTGTTGGATGTTTGTATATGAATCGTAAGGGCCATGACTACTTGTTTGTAGTGGTGGATCGCTTGAGTGAAATGTGCGTGCTCATCCCGTGTAAGAAGACAGTATCAGGATGATAAGAAAATAAGCTATTTTTAAATCATGTCTGGGTACATTTCGGATTTCCAACCTCCATCATATCTAAATGAGACAACAAATTTTTGGGTAGGTTCTGGACAACACTTTAGGAAATGATGGATACCAAATTGAAGCATTCAAAAGCATTTCATCATGAGATCGATGGACAAACCAAGGTTGTTAATTGAATATTGGTATATTTATTGAGAGGCTACAATATCCAACATATGAAGACTTGGGGTGAGAAGCTGGTATACATCCAACATTCATACAACTGAGCACTACATACTTCTACCAATATGTCTCCTTTTGAGACATGTCTTGGCTATTTACCTCTCTCACCATTTGACATTGTGTATGGGAAACAACAAGATGGAGCAAGAATAAAGGGGATGAATATAAGGAAAGCACGTTTATGGAAAAAATCAGACAAATACATATAATGGTTCAGGAGTAGCTTGAGAATATTCAACAACTTTATAAAGCTAGACATGACCAACATAGGGAGGACCAAAATTTTTGTGTTAGAGATAAGGTTTGGCTATATCTCCGCAACGAACAATTGCAGGGAATGACAAAGAAGCTCAATCCTCTCAGATATGGACCTTTTTATATCATGGAACAGGTGAATGAGAATTCTTTTAGGCTAAGGATTCCTCCCTATAATCAAATCATATCAATGGTAAATGTATAATATTTTAAATTTTTTGAACCCTCCATTCTAGATGAGGAAGAGGAATGATGGGCTCTCCCGATTGTGGAAGATTTTTCACCACACCCTTCAGAATAATTAGAATAAGATATAATTTTGCAACGCAAGGAGCGGATCACTTGTAGAGAATGACAAGAGTTGTGGCAGACTGGTCTCAAAAGATAGACTCTAAAGAAGGATAAATTGTATGAGAGGAACCAAATTTCAAGAAGATTCCCTCATCTCTCCTTGGAAAATTTTGGGGACCAAAAGCCTCCAAATGAGGAGGTGTGATCCGAATTGGATCTAAGCAAGAAACAATTGGCTAAGTCACATGCTTTTACAAGGAATGACATGGGAAAGGTTCAAGGATTTGGATAAATAATGGAACATTGTATTGGCATGAAGGGCCCCATATCATCATGACCTACATCCACATCTTCACTCAATCAAAACCTAAGTAAAGTGATAGAAGATAATTATGAAAGAAAAATAAAAAAAACATTAAATAAATAAGGGCTTGTAAACCCTCTCGATACTCATAAAAGACAAAAGGAAAAAAAATGAAAGGGTGAAAACCGAAATTGGGGAAACCGAAGAGTCAGGGATGCCTGACCTTCCACCTATCCCCTCAACCTCCTATATGCTAGCTCTTACAAATGAATAAAGGGTTCTTTTGGAAAAAGGGAAGAAGGAGGATCTCCTGGAGACTTCACTAAGAAGTATGAAGCTGAACTAGAGAGCCTATAATCATGCCCATTACTGATATAAAATCCTATCCAAATCCAATTGAATGTTGGTTTTTTCATTTGGGTTTCCAGGGTAAAATATCATCTATGTGTTGTAAAATTGGTCAGTTCAATTTCTATTATGTATTTCTATTAAAAAGAATATTGTTGGTAATCGATGAAATTGGGATTATAACACTTACTAAAATGGTTATGGGTGAGCGCTAGCTAGCCTTATGTTTTCTTCCTCAGTTGAAGAATTACTTGAGCTCATTTTTTTTTGGTAGTGTCAAATCCCAATTGATAATCGTTCCATACTGTATATTTTCTTCACAAATGAAATACATGGCCCTCCCCACAGAGTCATTGGTAAGAATTTCCAAGCAGATATTTCTCTCTCCTTCTAGACGTGATTATGGTCGTTTCTCTTTTGTTGAGCATTGTATGAAAGAATTACCTCTATTTCCAATGTATCTACATTTGGATGTTGTATTTTGAGACTCCGTCGACTTTCTCACTTTCCTCACGTTTCTTTTGTTTTCCAAACTTGTGTATGGAACCTAAGCAATGAGGAGAAAACCCCATGCACCTCTCATTCACTATCTAGTCTACATATGGAACCCAAGGCCGAGGAGAAATCCCCATGCACCTCTCATTATCTATCTAAACTTATGTGTGGAATATTTTCATGAAGAGGACAACCCTCCATGCATTATCTCTTTGTTTTCCAAGTCTACAGGTGGAACCCTAGCACGAGGATAGATATTACTAACATGTCTCTTTCCCAATCTCCATTTCGAATGGTCTACACTCCATCCTGGGAATTTAGATAGAACACTAGAAAATATCCATTAATACTGTAACCTTTCATGATAGTTTCAGGATTTATATCACCAATGAGATAGATAATTATGTTTTACTGAGGAGATTTGGTCTTACTGAATAAATTGGTTGGAATTTGAGTTCTAGTTGATTTAGGCATACATATAGTTCTGCCACATAATACTTTTCACAAAA